>JAWWEU010000041.1:2011019-2040041 GCA_035583155.1 Acropternis orthonyx | reverse complement strand
TTGTTCTGTCACTCCAGCTTCTTGCAAACAGTCTCTCTCCCTCTTTCCTATTGGTTCCCTTCAATTACTGGAAGGCCACAATTGGGTCAACCCGAAGTCTTGTCTTTTCCAGACCGAAACATTCCGATTGTCTCAGCCGTTCCTCGTAGTGGAGCTGTTCCATGTACCCAGTCAGCTTGGTGGCCCTTCTCTGGGCTCGCTCCAACAGATCAAAGCTGGTTTTTAAAACTCTCAGTTTAAAACTTAAGCTTAAATGAAATCAGTATTCATAGAATCAGAGAATTCAGAACAAGTTGGGTTGGAAGGGGCCTGAAAGCCCATCTCATTCCAACCCCTTGCCATAGACAGGGACACCTTCCATCAAATTCATATCAAATTATTTCTCATATCAAGTTCATCTCAGGACATAGAAATGCTTGAAGATCAAGTTAAAAACTTTGCAGTCACACTAATTCTCGGGTCAGTATATTTTACAGTGTTACTTGGGGTGACTCAGCCATGCTCACATATCCCTCAGTCAGTTCTCCTGTGGATGTGATGATTCCCTCCCCACATGAACTGTTCACCCCCAGGACCAGCCAAGCACAATAACACCATGTCGGATGCTGTGGAAACACACACAGATTCCAACCCAACAACCACCACGGTGCTGGCCTCCCTTCAGTGGAGGGGAACAAATACAGGTTTCCCTTGTTAAGAAAATGAATACTTTGTCATTTTTTGGTCTCGTGTTGCACAAGATGTCTATCTGGTTGGGAATGGCTCTATGGAAATCGTTGGAAAATGCCAACTTTCCATGGTGTAATTTCCTGATAGAAGTGTCGCTGAAATGTGTCTAGAGTACAAGAAAACAAACACGAGTAGTAAAAAAAGGTATCCACTTCAAAACTAGCCAGCTACGGGGCATTCAACACCACCACATTTAGATTCTTGCCGTGATCTACCTAATTCCCGTCAAGTTATGGGGAATTTTAGGTAGGACTGGTCTTAGGCTCCTTTTGGAGATCACCCAGAGTGGACAATTCCTCCTTGGCTTGGTGCTTCCCATCTAGATCTCATTGACATGGAATAAAAAGGCATCACGAAGTTCCCCCTGTCATAGAGGAGCAGCAATGGCTGGGATGTTAATTTGAAATGTCCTGGCTCTTGCCATCCTGGTGACTCCTCTGTCCTCCTGTCAGCTGAAATAAAATAACAGCCTGTTTTATTGAAGCATCTATTAATCATCAATTACTGACTGCCCAGCTCTTACAAATTCTTTAACTTTTCTCTCATTGATGTAAAAACAAGTGTCAGTCTCTGAAAAACTGGAAATTTTTACTGAGCAAAAAGCAAAACTATTTTGGCTCCTGACCAAAAACTTTAAGCTTAAAATGGCAAACCTCTCATTTTCAGCCAAACAATGAGAACGTTGGTTCTGGCTGGACATTTTTGGTTTTTCAACAGAAGTGATTTTTTTCTCAGTCAAAAATTTTCCATGAGGTGAGAAATAAACGTTATGGATAAAAGGCTGGTATAACTGGAAGGAAGGAGGAAAGGGAGAGATAAGGAATAAAAACAGTTTATCAAAACCATCACGAAGCTCCTGTTACCAAGGTCTGTTCCAAGGCACTGCACCAGTCTGGTAAAGAAACCCTGAAACCTATAACCTGGGATATTTATAACATGATTCACGGTCACTGGATGTTCTATGAACAAATTATAGAACTGTTTTTCTCTCAGTTGTTTCCTTTTTTGGGATATTATCACCAGGAAAAGCACTTGCACACTATTCTACCTGGGCAGAGTTTTCACAGCTCTCCTGGCCATCTCAGTTGCTACTCAGGCAATAAAAAGTCTCAGGCACTTGTGAGTGTCTTTATAACCCACCAAAATCCCAAACCCTGTGCAGGCATCCAACAGGCGAGGAGATGCCCCGTCACCCCTTTCCCAAGAGCTGTGGGGAGAAGGGACTGTGTTTGGAGATGGCAAAGCCATTTCAGAGCAAGGTTTGAGCCATCCAGGCACCAACCACGACGTGCGCAGGATGGCCCTTGGCTTGAGGATCCTTGTGGGTCCCTTCCAACTCAGCATATTCCATGATTCTCTGACTTTCCACCACCAGCTGGGCTCTCTAAATTGGTTACTCTTGCAGCATAAATCACACCCACCTCTGCTGTTGTGTCCTGGCGTGTTTCAGTAAGGAGTGGAATGACCAATCTCTGCAAAAGGAACTAGATGGGAAAAGGTGGGAGGATATGGATTCTCCAGGTTAGCAGAGGGAGAGAGGAAAAAGTGTTCTGCAGCCTTGTAGTGAAGTTCTGGCTGATGGTCCATACCTGGTTTATTTAATTGCTTTTTAGTTTTCTGCCCAATATTTGGCTGCAAAGAGTGTGTTTCAGCACAACACAGCTTGAGCTCTGGGATAGAGTCAGGTGGGCAGCGCCAGGAGAAGAGTGTTCCCCCACGTGCATGTCCTTCTTTTTCCAGGAAATGCTCTGCCATTCTCAAAAGCACCTCTTCTTGCATCACACTTAAGTCTGACTTCTTGGGAGGACAAAGATGAATTGAACTGCCAAGAACTGATGCTTCCCCCTCCCAGTTTTTGTGCAGAATCCGCCATCAGAGGCAATTTTTTAATCACTGTTTTAATGTTTCCCAACCAGTTCATAAAGCGGCTTTCAGGACATGACGCAAACCAGCAGTTTAAAGCCATAGATATTTCTAGTTAATCTAAAAGATTAAGCACCTCACAGCCACTGGAAAGTGTTCCTTGCAACTACAGTATTATGGCCTTGGATAAATCTGGTTTTATAATCCCGCTTAGTCTACCCTGATCTGGATAAAGAGAGACCCGTGGTTGGAGAATGAAGCTCAGAAAAGCAGTATTTAGGCAAAGGCAGGAAAACAGGAGCCTGCATTTTCAGCAGGGACAGGAAGGTGGCATAGCATGTTAAACCGTGTCAGGGACACAAGATAATCCCCAGCTGCCCTTTGCAATGACACTTCCCAGAGTCACCTTCCACTTAAAGTCCCTGCAGAGAGAAAGAGCTGGGGGAGGAAGGATTTGGAGGATGAGGAGGATGAGCAGGAGAGGTGGCTGTGCTGGAGGGTCTCACAGCTGAGCAGATACAGCTCTCTCTCCAGGGACCCCGTGGGCAGGTCTCACTCGCACACACACGGATCTGGAATGTGCACAGGTGCTGCCGAGCTCAAGGAGTGTGTAGGGCAGCCAAGGCACTGCTGAGGGGAAAAATAAATGATGCTTATCTACCTCCTCACCTTGGGGAAGGAACCAAGAGCAGAGTAAACAAGTACACAAACCATAACCTGATTACCAGGAATCCCAGCTTTCCAAACAGGAAACCCGGTTTTCCTACCAGCACTGAAACATGGATACATTTACATCCAGCAGAAGTCTGTCATGGGAGCTCTCTGGTGGAAGGTGAAGTGCTGTTGTTATCCTGCACTAAGAAAACCTCTATCCCACAAAATTTTCACTTGACTTAAGTGAAGTTTTTATATTCAGCTCAAGTTTAAACTGCATGAGATCATTCATTACATCACCAGCTTATTTACAGGGTTACTAAAGTGCTGATCAGATGACAAGAACTGGAAATACTTGGATCTTAGAAAATACTTTTATAGCACTTTTGTAGAGGAAACACTTGCCTGTATGAATAGTCGTGAATAATGTGAAATAAATTAGGACTAAATGCATCTTTAAATCCAGTATTTCCTGTGTTTCTGAAGGAAAATGACTATTGCCTGTATTTCTGAAGTTGTGCACCTAAAACATAAGTTCCCAACTTAATGCCCCAATTACTGGGCAAAATTCCCTCGTCTGTGTTTTGCAGATTGTCAGACCTGCAGGTCACAATGGCTTTATATTCTGAAGAGGCTGTGAACAAACAAGCTGGGCACTGGATCTGCGTATGCAAACAAACATTTCGCAGCTATCCCACAGAGAGAAATCCGCTGGAATTGCAGATCTTCCTGCTATATAGCCTTTGTCTATTTTGAATCGATGCAGGAATTTTGGCAAGGAAGACCAAGACTGGAAGTGTTGAATGTACCAAAGTTAGCTCGTACTCACTCTAAGTGATAATATTAAAATAACAAGCCTGCCACAAACTTTGTGGCAGCAAAATTCAGTAACATTAAAAGGAGGTTTTTAGAACACAAAGCAACTCATGAAATTCATTACTATGAGCCACAAATTACTACTGCTATTATTATCATCTAGTGCCTATAAGCTGCTCTGATGAATAAGGACTCTTATGCCTTGTACAAATAAAAGGATAAAAGATCATTGTCATCACAGATTTAGTGGATTAAGGAAATGATATGTGCATAATGAATTTCTTTAAATAGAATATTGGCATGATTTTTTAAGCCAGCTAGAACTTGCATCACACATGGCTAGAGTTGACCACTGATTAATTTATTCTTGAAAAAAAAATCTCACTTATATAATTTAAATCTCCTTTATGTGGCTGTTTTAAAAGATCTGGTAGGGTTTGCCTTGGAAAGCAGGAATTGCTCTATAGGAGCAGAACTCCCTGCTGAGCCTGGAACTACATTGGGGTCCACCAGGGGGTGAGAGAAGAGCAAGGACTTCCAGTCTGGTGGGATTCTGCTGGAAAGGAACATGTTTAAAAGATTATAGCACTGAACAAGTTGCCAGCTTTTCTGGGAGCACTTTCTATAATGGACAAGTGTCAATTACAAGTCTAACATCATTCTGTTGTTTTGAAAAACATGAGATTTAAATAAACAAGCCACTATTTTTACCAGTCAAGATTTTGGCTCCCTCTACCAAGGGAAGAGGACATTTTTCCATTTCTGTTTAGCAGAAAACAAGAGACCCCAAATGCCTAAAGGCCAGTAGATACCAAACCAAATAAAAGCATAAGAACTGACTCCACCCAAAGTGAACCTCCAGAGGTCCATGGTCCCACAAGGCCTTTGTGCTCTGTCCTGCCCACGCTCCTGATGCCAAAATTGAACACAGGCAAGTGGCCCCTTTGGTTGATTCCTGTGAGTAAGATGCTGCCTGCCATGGAAAGGACACATTTCCATGGTAACACACCTTGGCTGACAACCCAGGGTGCTGGATGTCTTGTGAGTACCTGAGGATCTTTTTGGCTCAGAAAACTACCAAGAGACCACGATAAGGAAGGAAAGATTCAATTCTGAACACGCTTGTCCTTAACCAGAAACTTAGTTGTCATGGGAAACCTGGAGCCAGTTTGTGCACTGAAACCGTGAGAGCTACGGTTGCAGGAAACTTTAGGATGTAGTTTTCCTTTTATTCTCCTTATTAAAAAGTTCGTAGCAATTATATTAAAAAAAAAAAAAAAGCCAGCTCAGCACTGAAGGTGTCTTTTTTTTCCTACTCTGACACTCTTCTCTTTCCATGGCCTGAGAGGAAAACTGCCACTGTTGGTGTTAAAAGAGAGGGATCCAACTTAAGCAGAGGTTACACAAGCTAGTACAATTACTAGAGACTCCATATTTTCCCAATAATGAGTCCTGCTCTAATTCAGAAGATATGCCCTGCCTGGGAGACAATGTGGGGTTGAATGAGGACAGAGCAAAGAATGACATGTCATAAAAGCCTGATGTTCCTGAGTGCCAGCAGAACCCTTCCCTTCTGATGGGTGCTCTTGAGTAGCTAATTTGAGGCATTTGGTGGACAGCTGTTCTGCTCAGAGTGCAATGGCAAGAGTTTTCAAGCTGAAACCACAAAAATGAACTGATGATGCCATTTGGAAGCCATGTTCAGAGAACTTACCTCCTCTGACTACGTTGCTGGTTTTTAGGAACAGAGCTCAGCTTTTTACCCTCTCCTTCCCTGCTGCTTTTCCCTTTTGTGCTTCTCTGAGCAACCAAATCCTGCCAGAGCTGCAGATCCCGGAGAGGAGGCAAGGCTGGCTCTGAAGGGGGATGGAAGAGCAGCTCCAGCCATGGTGGGTGGTGGAAGTGGTGGGACAGAGGGAAGGAAAAGAGGTCTTGTTCAGCCAGCACCACCTTCTGTGCTGGAGAATCTGTACCTGGAGGAGCTCAAAAGAAGCACATGCAGCACACGGTGTGCTTTGTTGGAGCGTCCCACTGCAGGCACTGCCTTCTCTGAGGGTTGTCCAGCAGGAGGGATAAGAGTCAGAAAAGGTTTTCCCAAGGTCACCTGCTCCTGTTAACTCTTAACCTGTTTGCTGTTAACTGTTCACTGATCTTCTCCACATGGTGGGTGCAAATTTACCTGCACTGCCACAAAGATATTCATTGAACTGAAGAGCAAGGCTCATGTGAGAGTTGGAAGGAGAGGGTGTTTTGTTCAAAGGTAACACATGAGACAGGAACACAACTATGAGGCTCCTTGGGATCAGCCCTCAGACTAATCTGATTTAAAAATTTTCATCGGTGATGCTGAGCTTGTTAAAAAGTTGGGGTTGAAATGTGGATGCTGGAGGAGGGAAATACCAAAAGGGAAGAATCAAGCAGTCCCAAGGGACTGAGTAATGGCAGTGAGATGGAAATTTAATAAAACAGTGTCAAAGCACAAATGGCAAGAGCAAGATTTTTTTGTTACATGTTCAGAATGTAACACGTAGAAAAAAGGGAAAAGAGGAAGATGTGGTTGTGAACAGAGGAAAAAGATGAATCCAGCCCTAGAATATATCAGAGGGAATATTCACAGACAGGAAATTATTACCGTGGTATTAATGTAGATTACTATTTCTAACCGAAAGAATCTCTTGGGGTTTTTTTCAAATACAATAATTTCTTTGATATTCTGCATGTATCAGAATATATTTTTATATATTCTTTTTAGTCAGTGGAATGGAACACCAAGCATGAAATTGGCACTGAAAAGGGGATGCATCAGTAGTTCTTTAACTGACTCTTGATACCTTTGAAACGCTTCTTTGGCCAGTGTAAGAATGAACAAGTGACTTCCAAAGAAGAAACATGTTATTTCCTTTCCTTCCTTTTTTTTATTTTTTTTTGCCCTGGTGTTTCTCAAGTAACTTGTTAAAGTGATGTTTGGCATGTACATGCTGTGCAGAGCACATTCACTTGCTATTTTTCACTTCCTTTTCACATCATTCTTAATGGGCCTTTAAGGACATCTCTGTATTCCCGTGGTGTTATTTATGGCTCTGACATCATCCCTCAAGGTGAACAGCACTTTGCTGTGGAGTATTTACTCTTTCATAGTAAATCTGCCTGCTGCTTTCTATAAAAACAGGAAAACAGCTGCAGTTTTATAGGTGAGAATGAAGGTTTCTCCCTCTTCTGAACGTCCATTTCGTCATGGGGAAGTTAAAAGTGATCTGGGGGGAGAAACACAAAGCATGAGTGTGGTCTTTCATGGCTGAATTTTATCTGTAATCCTTCAGCTGACGCTAATGAAATGCAGAAAGCCACAGCAGATGTTTTTATTATCATTCATTACTTACATGGATGCAATATGGGCAAGCACAGCACAGAATACAGAAGAAAAAGCTGCCCTTGGCATACAGGAGCACGTTTTTCCTTATTTTTAAATAGTTAAATGTGTGTACAATGTCTCTGGATTCATTAATGTTGAGTGAAACATTAAGAAATACAATCAAATGAAGAAATAGGTAAGTGGCTGCCATGATCTGGAGTCCAGGAAGACCTGCTCTCATTAATATTGATTCTAAAATCTTTAAATCTTAAATTTTAATGAGCTTGGCCAAAATGTAGGGATCAGTGTTTCAGATTCAAACCAGGTACCACACAGGTTTGGAAAGTACCCCTTCAGCTTCCTTTGAGGTATCTTGAATAACGAAGGGAAAGGAGGAAAGACCTTGGCTCCTGCCTGAACACTTTGGGTAATTTGGGGAAGAGTCTCTTAATTAACACACTTAGATCAGTGTTTGCAGGTAACATTGTCACTTTGAGAGCTCCAACAGCCATGAGAGACACTGAAGCGTTTTGTACCAACTCCCCCTGTACTGAAGGAGCAGGAAATTCATGTTCTCTCAGGCAGTTGGTGAGAGGTTAAAATAGGAATGGTGTGGCAGGAAAAAAAAAATCCAGACTTGGATGTCTGGAGAGCTGAATTGCAAGTGCAAGAACAAAAACTTCATTAAAAGTAAAAAAGTAAAAAACTTCATTAAAAGATACCAACAAATCCCAGGCATTGGGACTACATTTACTGCAGAGGCAAAGGAGGGGCAGAAGGTTTATTAGCCTTCAACTTGCCACTCCAAGAGCCCCTTTGGTGGGAAGGGCTTGCAAACACCGTGTAAAGAGTAGCTCTGGACTGGTTTCTAACACCTGAATCTAGTGAGAAACAAAATTAAGTTTAATTATTCTGAGGTGGCTCTATTTTCCTCCCTCTTTTGTAACTGCAATTTTCAAAGAAGTTATTTCTATTATTTACACTTGCCTCTGCTCTGAACAAAGTGATACCATGAAGGACAAAGCACATCCCTCTCTCCAACTGCCTCCAGCCCTTTCTGCACTTAACCCAACAAAGCCCTTGAACAGCTGTGAAGGTTTGAATGGCTGGGTGGGTGAGATGGAAAATTCTGAACATTATCACCTCTAGGATATGTATTTGTATTGGCAATTAATGAAAATTAAATAAACCCTTTTGCTCATCTATGGGATCCTCATCCATTCGGGTAAGTTTTTATACCAAACCTTTACACTCTCAGAGCAAAAGGGGGAATATCCAGGTGAAAGCAAGAATCAACCATTCTTATGGAAAATACCCACTTGCTTGAAGTTTGAGTGTTCCTAAATGAAGAACTGAAATCAAATTATTTTTACCTACAGATTGCAATCCATGCAGGTGCTTTTGCCTGCTTGAAATTGATGCCAAAACTCGCAGTTCTTGCCCCAAATGCTGGGTATGGGGTTTGCCACACCCCCTGCAGCTTTGCATGTTATCTTGTAGGGCTCAAACTTTTTGGCCCCTGAGTCTTTCCCAAAGACAGTGTTGCCTCCCTAGGTCAGTGGATCTTGCTGTTGTGTGCACACTGGATGTTGCCACCACAGCTTCCTCAGAACTTCAGAATTTGCTCTCTCCTTTTTTTACCACTGTCAACTGGCCAAATATTTCAAACATTTCCCTTTAACAAATGTGTCCTTGTGGGGAAAAGTCCATTAGTAACAGAGTAGTTGCATCTTGTCAGGACCAGACTTTAATGGCTGTTTGAATTTTAACTACTATTTGCTAACTATTTCTGTTCAAGCCAACTAAGACCATAATAAAAGCCATTAAACCCCAAGTAACTGGCCTCAGTGTAGCTGCAGGGTATAACATTGAGTATGATCTGAATTTATCCACTGCAAGAAAAGACTTTGTCCCTCACAGACTTTTTGGGGTTGGAAAATTTCCTTTTTTTTTTTTTTTTTTTTTTTTTCCAAAGAAGATTGCCTAGAAGAATAAAAGTGCTCTTCTTTGCCCCAGGGAAGGCTAAGCAGAGTCTGAAGGTAACGACACACTGTAATCCATTTTCCTATTTACAGGATGAATGAATACAGTGTAAAATCTCTGGCACTGAATTGACAGAATATATGGGACAATGCAACCCTGTGTTTGAATGAGTGGAAAAGTACATTGTGCAGAGGGACAGAACACTGAGGATGGGGCATGGCCAGAGTCCTGGGTGAGCAGGGCAGGGGAGACAGACAGGACTTGGCATTTTTCCATTCTTTTCCTCCCATTGTTCCTCTCTGAGCAGCTCATGGCACACCCAGCCCCATTCTGGAGATCACTGCCCAGAGAAAGAGCAGGGAATGGGCAGAGGGACAGACAGACATGAGAGGAATGGAGATGGTTATTCACAGACAGGCGAAGCCCTGACTGTGCAATGTCATAGAACACCTGCAAAGGGCCTCCAGGACTTTTTCCATGGGCCAAAGGAGATGGAATCTGCTCTCTTACCTCCTCAGGAGAGCACAGACCCTCCTCAGCCACAGCCTTGTCCTGCTCTAACCTGAGACAGGAGCCTGGGATAAGAGGAGGGACACATTGTCCATCTCCTGAGCCAGGAGAAACACAACACAACCCTTCAACAGATTTATCCTCTGCATTCCTGACAGGTTTTCTGCAAAGACATGGGGAGCAAAATCAACACTGTCAGCATTTTCCTTTACATGACAGATCTGATTCAAAGCCATTTAAAGTCTTTAGAACTGAAAAGTCAAAATCTGTAAAAGCTAAAGGGAGAAAAGTTAAAGGCATGAGTCTTAACCTGAAGAATTTTTATCTTTAAATATAGGTGTGAGGTAACAAACAAAGTAAAACCGTCAGTGCAGGAAAACAAGGAAGGTAGAACAAAGGTTAAAATAATTATAATTTTCTGGTTATTTACTTATGGCCCAATCAAGTCTACTGAAGAAAAGAGAAAGCCTCAGTGGGCTTTGGAATAAGCTGTTAAGACATTTGCACATCTTAAATGATCCCTGGATGTAACCAGTGCACTGAGCCTGGAGTACAGAATGGAGACTCAAAAACAAACAACACATTAGCTCAAAGGGGAGCATAACAGAGAGCTCACAAAGCAATTTTCCATGGAAAGCCCTTAACTCACAAAAACAGCACCAAAAAAAGACCAGTCCAAAACAGAACCCAGCCCTCACAAGTGATGCTCAAAACAATGCCTGGCGAGAGAGACGAGCTCTGCATCCCGAACTCCACAGCTGGAGACACTAATCCCAAAATGCTCCCTGAGTGAAGCGATCACTGCAGGGATCAGGAGGAAACCTATTTCCCTGAAGAACAATAACACATTGGCAAGGTGTTCCACAGAAATGCTTCACCTCTTTGAACCAGCGAGTGTTGCTGGAGCTGGCTGACAGCCCTGACAGGCCATGAGCTATAGTCTGCTGGGGCAGTACTGATGCAATATTGAAGGTGGCCCAGGAAAAATGTTGCTGGGCTGAAAGAGCTCAATACATCATCCTGTGTAAATAGTTCTCTTGGGTTTCACCAGCGAGAAACCCCAAAGTGAGGTTCTTACTTGTAAGGTTTTTACTATCGAAGTAAATCGCAGCACACAGTTTGCTATATCAGAGAACCACAGAAGGGTTTGGGTTGGAGGGACCTTAAACATCATTTTGTTCCACCCCCTGCCATGGGCAGGGACACCTTCCACCAGCCCAGGTTGCTCCAAGCCCCGTCCAACCTGGCCTGGGACACTCCCAGGGATGGGGCAGCCACAGTTTCTCTGGGCACCCTGTGCCAGGGCCTGCCCACCCTCACAGGGAAGAATTTCTTCCCAGTATCCCTTCTAACCCTACTCTCTGTCAGTGGGAAGCCATTCCCCTTTGCCCTGTCACTCCATCCCTTGTAAATAGTTTGTCTCCATCTTCCTTGTAGCTCCTTTACCCCAAAGCCCTCTCTTCTCCAGGTTGGACAATCCCAGCTCTCTCAGCATCATCTGATGATCAGCATCATCCCTCTGATCATCTTGGTGCCTCCTCTAGGGTCACTCCAACAAGCCAATGTCCCTCCTCTGCTGGGATCCCTCACAACACCTGGGGGAGAAAGGCAGAGTTCCCTTCTCTGGATCATTTGTTTGTTCAGAATTGGCCCTCTTTCACCAAAAAGCACACTGCTGTATCATCTCACGGGGCTGAAGAGCCCACAGACCAATACATGTAAAGTTCCAACTGCTTGTAGAGAGCTCAGATGGTCTCTGTGGTTGTTGTCACTCCTGCCCAGGAATGCCTTTAGAGCAGCTAATCACCCCAGCAGTGGTTTCACAGAATGATATTGCAGTGCCTGAGTTACAAGGCTAATTTGCTTCTCAATATGTTCCTTTTTTTTTTTTTTTTTTTATTAGAATCAGCTCAAGGGTTTGCATGGTTTCAGTGGTGCTTAATGGGGATTAGTTTGAAGTGAAAATGTGTTTTCCATTTGTCTGAGAAAGACACAACAGGGAGCAGAGCCCTGGAGATTATTGAGAGCTTTGGGTGGTTCGAGAAGGCCAAAGGCCAAGCGACTTCAGATTTCAGTGGAGTGTAATAATCCCCTGGAAAGGCACAGCCTGGTGTGTCTTATTGTGCAATTATGGGATGGAAATTGTAGTGCAAGTCTGACCTGTGGATTATTTGCTGTGTGTCATTAATGCAGGTACAACAGGATCATTATCCAGGTGCCTGTGGAGCTACCAGCAGAATGCTCTCCATCCCGTTCCCGTTGCTCCCTCAGGATGCAGCACCCCTCCCTCAGTTTAACAGGAGTTTAACTACAGAGTAGTAAATAATGGAGCTGGTAAAGCTGATTCCCTGATTCCTGGATAATGAGTTAGTCATTGCACCCACCTCAGGGTATTTATGCAGTCAATTAGTGGCACAAATAATTCCTATTGCAGGGCTCAAAGAGGTTACACTGTACATTGTTATTCTGTTCACTGGTGTCTCTGACATATGGTAGATTTAAATCTTTGTACTTATTAATTGACTTGCTAACAGAGGAACATACTGGCTTGTTTCATCTTATTCTGTTTATTCCCTTATAGGTGGTTGCTAAACAAACATTTTCCTTGCCTCCAGGGCATTGATCTCTGTGTGTTGCTGGAGGCTCAGGAAGGATGCTGAGCAGCCCAGGGTTTCTGCCTGAAAACACTTCTAATGTCACTGAGACAATCTGCAAGACAGAGAGGAATTTTTCCGGAGAACCTTCCCACCACGACTGTGAAACACCTCATCATCCTGAAAGAAAGGTTTTATATCTCCTGGGGATGCAGCATCCCTGTGATCCTCCACCATCCCTGGGATGTTTGCATTTGGAGAGCCAGGCTGCTTTATCCACGGTGTGAGAGATACAACAATATTGTCTCTATTGCTTCTTTCCTCCATCCCAGCCCTTTGTGAGCCGTGTTTCTTGGGACAGATTTGAATGCTGTTAGTGACCTTGTGAAAACACGGTCTTCATTATTAAAACCAGGTCAGAAATACCCCTGGGCACAATGAAATGCCTCACCTGCAATTCTTCAAATAGTTTCCACTGCTATTAATTCTTCGAGGTGTACGAGGTCTCGCACATGTCTGCTCACTAAATAGATATCATCTGGAGGTAGCTGAATAGAACATTCTGGCACCACATAGCCTGGCTATAGAACACCTAGAGGTATTATCTGTGGATTTATCAGTGCACCAAGTGATTTCCTGGGATAGCTCATCTGGAGGGAGGAAACCCAGCTTCAAACAGGAAACAGAACCCTTCCAAAGTGCACTGGTGTTGGAGGTCAAGCTTTAGTTCAGCTCGTTACAGAGACAGATGTTAAACTCACATCAGGAGTTTTATTTTGGGAAAGTTGAAGAGGTTTTGGGATCTGTGGTTTTGGCCTAACCCAGTCTTTAATCAAAAATGATGTCGCTGGGCAAGAGGCTTCAGCTCTCTCGCGCATCTCCCAAACACACACTCGAGACACATAGGAGCTGTTTCAGCCTCCGTGAGGAAGTTCAGGTCACACTCATTCCCATAATACAGGTGAATAATCCCCCTCCAGTTCTCAAGAAAGCCATTTTTCCCACCCACATTTTGTTTTGCTGTTGCTGGCTTTTACAGCCCCCTAGGTGTGTTTTGTTTTGATAAGAAAAACCGTTTGATTATGGTTGCCAAGACAAACATTTAGTTTCGAAGAAAAATTAAAATGAGGACGTTTCTAGTTTGTCAGCCATGACTTCTACTAAAGCAGCACTTGCTACAAATGATATGTTATAAATGTGCTCTTGCAGGCAGTATTTTGTGTCGGTTTTAATTCCTTTTATTAGACATGCAGTGACTAAAGTGATGTTATGTTTAGAAAACAGCTTCCAGAAATTCTTGCACGCTCATTCAATGGCACATTTGGGGGTTTGTATCCTCCACTGCCAGAGGAAAGTTACTGTGCTCTGCTATTTACTTGTTTAATAAAAATAAACCTTTAGATAACAGCCAATTTAAAACATCTCATTATGGTCACAACTAAAAATCTGATTATTCTGATGTGTTATGTAAACAGCATTTATGAATGGTTATAAAAATGAATTTGGCTACTAAATGTTGCCTCTTCAAAGCAGGTAAATACAATTTGCATTTTTATATGCAGGTGAAAACCACAATTGGCCAAATCATGTGAAACCTGGAACTGCCCCCAAGCTTCAGTCAAACATTGCTCTGCACAGGAAAGGAATTTATTAATACATAACATTTTCCATCTACTAGATATGCCAAAGAATTAGAAAAACAAGTTAAAACAAGGCAGGTGAAGGAAAAAAGAAAACATTTCAATGACTATTTGTAAAGAGATGAGAGCATTTATTGTTTAGGAGGGAAAACTTCCCACAAGTGCTCCTCAACAGTCTGCAAATTGACAGAGGCCACTTCTCTCAGAACATTTGACATGCGCTTGAGCAAAGCATCCGAATCTACAGGCACTGGTCCTGGCATGGCAGGGGATGGATCAACAAGGAGGGCTCTCCTGGGGTGCCAAGGGGCTCCTGGGGTGCCTTCAGAGCTATTTTTGGCTTTTAAACAACAGTTTGATGAACAGCTCTGTTATTTCATGGTTGTCAATGAGCAAGAAGAAAGAGTTTCCTGTGGAGTGAAATCTTTCCTCCAAGGTGAGGAATCAATCGGAGACAAATACCAGTGTCACATTCCAGAGCTTCAGTCCTTATTGTGCTTGGCTTCCTCCCCCCAGCACTGCCATTGGTCCACACCAGGACAGAACCAGCCTGTTCTGTCTAATAAAATTTTATTGTGTTGCTTTTCAAAATAACAACCCCTGTGCTGGCACTTGGAGAGCCAGGAAGGCACACAGGCAAGAAAACACATACCTACAGCTCAGGAAGGCTACTGGGATAAGCTGCATAAAAGGATCTGCCAATGCAGCACAGTTTGTCACTCCAGTTCCATTCCGTTAATTGCTTTTTAAGAAAAATTTTTAATGAAGAACTATCACCCCAAAACAGACTGTTTCCATAAGAAAGCACAAATATTAAATTGGAAATAAAAAAATCATTAATTCTTAATATCTGTACATTCATGCCAACCTTTATTTTGTTTGGGTCTTTTTTCCAACGACTTTATCAAATTCTTTTTCCTGTCAGTTGTACTCTTTCAAATCCCAGAGACACAGGACGTATGTGCAAGTTCCCAAGAAACACTGGGGGCTGCAGGACAGCGGTGCTGTGTGTCAGAAGGGTCTGCCTTCTCATCCTAGAAATGCTGTGAGACAAAGGAAGTGAAGGCTCATATTTTCCAGCTTTATTACTTCACTTAAAAATAATAGAAAGCTGCTACATCTTCTTTCTGACTCTCTCTCTCACATCCTTAAAAGCCCAAGGAGAGATCTAGGGAGAATGGGAGAAAATCTTCTGAAGATGATGGCAGACAAAGTCTCCAATATTAAATAAAAATTAAATTGAAGGAAGCATACATCTCCATTTAATTTCCTCTGTTTGCAGCAAGGTAAGCCCATCCTTCTTTTGTTGCATCCAGCAGCAATGGCACCTGAGGTCTCTGATTTCTCCTTCTGGAGAAGTGGGAAGGAACCCAGCGTGTCCTTGGCTGTTGCACAGGTTGAGGCACAAGCCACCCACACAACATGCAGGGCACTTCCAGCCCCGCCAGGTCCCACCACATGGAAGGAGGTGGGTCCTGGCCAGGCAGAGCCCATTTCACACGCTGCAGGGTTAGTGCACATCCATCCTCCAGGCAGCACCCCCATCTGGGCCACGACCCTCCCCAGCCCTGAACGAGGGGCTGGTGACAAACAAACCGCCCTGTGTGCCGCACCAGCCTCTGCCTGCCCTGCCCTGCTAATGCTGGAAGGAATTCCTCTTGAAAAGGGGAAAAATGGGAAAGAAAAGCTTGGTGCCATTGAGTCCTGAGAGTGTCCTCGAGTCCCTAACTCGTTCCCCAGCTGTTTGCTCAAGGAACCAGGGAGTTATAAATAGCTGGGAGCGAGAGAGCGGAACAGTGGGAGAGACACTCTGTAAATGCAGCTCTGAGCAATGGGCTTGTTTTGGGACCAGTGAAGGCAATAATGGCCTAGAATCCACCTTCCTCATGTGCAGGTTATTATAGCACAGAAGAATAATAAAAGCATTCCTGGATTTTCACAAGTTAAAGCCATAAAGAGGAGGGAAATTTTACATCTTTGTGGTTTTTATTGTAACTTTGCTCAGAGAAGAGGAGGAAGGAGAAATACTGGCTATCCCTGGGTAAAGAGGAAAAATGGGAGTGGAAAAGGAAAGACACAAAAAACTGGAGTCTAACTTCAGTCAGTAATAATAATAATCATGTAAGTAAGTCTTTCTCTGTTCCAGTGGCTTCCAGTTACAGACTGGAATAAAGGAATAAAGGAAATAGAGGAATAAAGGGATTAATGGCAGAAACACTGGTGATTATCCAGCACTATTTGCCAGGGCAAGCAATATTTCTTCATTATTACCAAAGACTTCATTATTACTGTGAGTAATTATTATTATTACTGTTAGTAATAATAATTACTTCAAATAATTATTATGTATTAAATTATTATGTATTATAAAAAACTGCTGTGTATTATAATTATGTATTAAATTATTGTGTACTAAATTATTAGTTAGCCATTCTAACGAAGTTTGAAGCATGAAGAATAGTTAATAGCAGATGTGAGGTACCACAGAACCAGGGAATATCCTGAGTTGGAGGGGACCCACCAGGATCATCCAGTCCAAGCCCTGGCCCTGCACGGGACACCCCAACAATCCCCCCCTGTCCCTGAGAGGTGTATTATGGCCTAGAAAGAGAAGAAAATATGTAATGGGATCTTACATAGTATGGAACGGGACTGAAGGAATTATGGATGTAACTCCTGCTATTCCATTGAGGACTATCATAGTATCCTAATTCCTGAAACCAGGATTTGTGTGTATGTGAGTAAAAAATAAGTTTTCCTGTTGGAGCGCATTTGGGTCGATTTTTTTTTTTTTTCGAGTGAGGTACAATTATCCCTGTGTAAGTCATTTGTTGCCTTTGCACGGAGTTTCCCAGCCATAAAAAGGGACTAAGGGTTCATAGAACCATAGAAGAATTAAGGTTGGAAAAGACCTCTAAGATCACCAGGTCCAACCATCCACCAAGTCCACAAGTGCCACATCCACATGTTTTTTGAACAGGTTTTTCTTACTTTAGGGTGGGATACAGGGAGTTGTGGGACTGTGAGATATTTTGTTGATCAAGAGGTAAATCCCCCCTAAAGAACAGGTATTTCTTGAGCACTGAGGTAGATGGCAGGTGACAGCTTCCACCAGACACATGACAGATGCCCCATCACTGCTGCAGGTAAAACTGGCACTGCCCTGTTGTGTCTTTGACCTGGAGCAGCTGCAAGATGGTGATGGAAATATTTGGGAGAAGAAAATATTTGAGAAGAAGCAATTGGTTTAAATAACAAAGAAAGAAAGTCAATTTAATTATCAGGAAAAGCTTTCTTAAAATGGATACAGTGATATGTCAATAATTTCTCTTCTAGATCTTTTCTTAGCCCTATTTTCCAATGACCTTATAAATTATATCTCATGATGATCTGTGGGGTAACTAAAGGTACAACAGTAAAAGTGTAAATATGTATAAATATTTTCACTTACACAGAGGTATTTAATTCTCTTGAAAGTGTTTTTTGTTGATCTGCAGTCAAGGGGATGCTGCATTATCTGCTCCAGGATGATCTTGTTTTCAATTCTATCTCCTGTATGTTGTCATCTCCTGCTTTGCAGAGCTCCAGCCTTGTCTCTGCTACAAGCACGAGCTGCACTGAACAGTGTGTGGTAATTAAGCCCTCTGAGGGTCATGCATATTTTAATTATTACTTGTTTTATTGTCAAGAGCTTGCCCACATGAGATGCAGCCCTGCATTCCATGTGGGACTGGAATAAGGGTCAACACATTCCTTCAGAACCCCAAATATTAAACAGACATTAATTTGTTTTGAGCTTTGCACATTTTAGATGGGTATAAATCAAGATGTATAATGGTGAAAAAATTTCCTCCATATGTTGGGAAGTCGAACTGAGACGTTAAGTGACAAAAAGTGGTGGCTGCAAGAGAAAATGATTAAGGATTTATTTAGCATTTATGTAACATATGAATGCCCCTTGCCTGTGTTAAAGCAGAGGAATGATTGGTTTTCCACCAGCCAGGGCTGTGAATTTCAGCTCTATTCCCTTTTGGATTCTGAAGTTCTCAGGTTCCAGCTTACACAACAGCAAAGTCTAAATGCAGACCAGTTTTTCATCCATGAAATGGAAGTTAAATAATGCTTGACCGAGGTAGACAAAACAAGAAGATACGTAGACTAACTGGAAACATCAAGATTTGAAAATTACCTGATAGGAAAAGGGAGGGGAGGGGGATCAAAGACGTCCCAGGGAATGAAAAATTCCTTTGCAGTGCTTCCTGTTCTCTCTGTTATGCTAACCAAGGTAGGATTAGGTTTCAGCTGCCAAGAGAAATAACATTTGTAGATTTTTTTTGGTCTGGGGAAGTGGGATAGAAAGATTTAAGACAGCTTTTTCCAAACTATTTGCTTTTTGTCAAGCAGTCAAGTCCAGTTATTGTTATTAATTTGTATTACAGAAGTACCAAAGTGAGACTGGATTTCCATTGTATGAGGTGTGTGCAAACATCCAGGCAGAGCTGCTCTCACCTCAGAGAGCCCGGGCTGTGAGCAGACCAGACAGACCAAGGGCATTTTGCCCTGTGCTCTGTAGCTGGAGGACTTGCTCTCTCTCCTGAGGCTGAGCCGGGTCCCTCAGCTGCTGCAGGGCAGTTCTGTAGAGTGGAGATGATACTAAAAGAGATGAACCTGCCTGCTTGTGTGTAAATACTGGGTAGGGTCAGAGACACTGAGGAAAACCAAGATTAAAGTGATTTAAACCACTGACTCCCACTGATAGCTGGCTGTGTGAGCTGCAGGGACCTCACACCACCTTGCACCAGCTCACTCCTCTGTTTACTCCTTACTGTTTGCTGTTGGTTTGGTTTTCTGCTACAGGTCATTTCATGTGCAAGGTTCAGAAAACCTCTGTGCAGAGGCTGCATTCTGCTCTGCTCCTGACCTGCCATGGGAAAGAGCCATACCTAGAAATTCAAACGGCTTTAATTCATTTCTGAGTGCCTGCATTAGTCTTCATGTGCCTAAAGAAACAGCCTGAACATAATGAGAAGAGTGAAAAGGGGGAGCTGATACAACTCCTGAGAGGTCACAGCCCCACAGAGGTTCTGTGTGGGGATGAAGGCTGAATTTCACCCTCCCCTTTTTCCAGGTATCCACCTGGCAGGAACTGAGACGCAATTCTGCCCGCTCTGTGACTTCCATGGAAAAGGAGATTGCCCTTCTTGTGTTGGCTGGAAGTCTTTACCTTAACCTCATGCTAATCTAGAAACAAAAGGCTTTCTGTAGGGAAAAAAAAAAAAATCTGAATAAATAAAACCGAACGTTTATTCTGAAGTTGTCTATCAGTGGGTAATTCCAAATCCAAGCCCATGTGTAAATATTTGAAGTACCGTTTGAATTATCAAGGGCTTTTATTGCCTGGGAGAATTTCCTGCTTCTGGTGTTTTAAATCCTGACCTGGATGTGCACAGGGAACTCCAGGTTTGTGCCGTGTGTGTCCAGGCAGGGAAGGGGCTGTGGAGCTGCTGCACATTTCCCTCTTTCTCAGGATTCCAGCAGTTTGCTGAGCAGACCCTCGGAGTTTGCTCAGAAGAACAAACCAGAGTAAATGTTTAACTTGAGTCTTTGGAGTTTACAGCTTGTTCTTTTCTTGATTATTAACCCAGCCCCTGTTTTTCTTTACAGTTGCACAGCTGCTGGATGCGAGAAACAAAGGACCCTTGACGGAACTTCCTCGTGGCGGCACAAGCAAAGGTAAAGTGCCTTTTGTGTCCTTTCCATACCTGTAGAGGGGAGAGCAGGGCACATTTCTGCATTTCTGGCAGGGCAGAATGACCTGCCAGCCTTGTTTACTTGGGTCTTTTTAAATTAAATAATTAGATACATCCAGCTAATTCATCCTAATTTGACTCAAACTGAAGCCGTGTCTGTATCCACAGCGCCAGAGTGTGCCCAGGGACTGTGTTCAGACATTAACATGCTCACCAATACACACACGCTGCTTTCCACCACCTTTTTCTCCACACCAAGAGCTTTGTCTTTGTAGCTGCTTTTTCTCCTCCTAATAGTTTTTCTGCACTGCCCAAGTCTGTAAAGGTCTGTGTCATCTTCTCCCCATGGAGAGGCACAACTGCACTGGGAAGATCCGGATTTCCATCAGTGCTTTCTCTGAGCTCACACAGCCCAGCTGTACAATTTCTTTTCGATTCCTCCCCTTTTTTTCCTCTCCTCTTGGATAAAGTAAATTCTAGAAGAAGACTTTTGGTGTGGCAGGTGCCACCAGCACAGTACAGAAGGGACAGGGACACTTGTCTCACACTTGTTCTGGTTCCTCTGTCAATACTGTGTGAATACTTGTTTTAAAATAATGTTATATGTGTGTGCTGTGTGTTGGCTCCAAATTGTTTTGCAGAGAGAAGGATTCACTTGCTCAAACGTCTTGGTTTTTTGGTTTTTTTAAAATTGGTTGTGACATAAATTTATGTGGAAAATAATATAATTGAAGATTAGTGAAAGTAATGCATGGAAGGAAATTTGAGTGAAGATTGAGAGTGGAGGTTAAAACAAGTACTTAACAACATTAAAAAAGCAGCTGTTCATTGTGTTGTGTAACTACAAATCAGATACATATTGCATGTTTTTGGAAACAATAACACTTCAATAGAAATGGGTTTTGCAAACTTCTGTAAAAGAAGAACCAAATCATTCCTCTTTCCAGCTGCTCAGAATTCCACTTTGCTCTGTGAATAAGTTCTGTAGGACAGGAGTGATCTCCATGTAAGCAGAAAACCTCTCAGCCCCGATACATTCTTGAAGGTGCCTCCTCCTCTCTGTGCTTCTGCCTCTTTGCTGCCTTGGGAGGCAGCCTCTGATATTCCATGTCCTGGTCAGACCCAGCTGTTTGTTTAGCCCAGAAGACCATGGCACCATAGGTAAGGGATGATACAGGGGTGATAATGTGGGTAACAGGTATTTCCAAAGCTTCTATCACATATAGAGAGACTCTGTCACTGTATTCCCACAGAATACTGACATGAATGGGAGTACGGGTGGAATAAATTGGGATGTATTGAAAGAATGTCAATACAGGCCCAAGGCACTATGGAAATCTAAAAAATAGAAAAAGTAACTGAGGAGTTGCATGATTCCAAGAGATGGAAATCTTGGTGAGGAAGTAAGTGGGAAATCAGTTGGGAAGCTTTGAACCTCCTTCTACAATGGCCAAATGCAGATGTTGCAATTTACTCAACGATTAAGAGATAAGCAAAGAAAACAAAACACAAACTTGTTCTCTAAAAGAATGGGAGAACTGGCAAGCTGATAAAGAGCCTTTTGCCTGTTCAAAGGTGACCCAGGTCAGCAGAGGATGAATTGGCCGTCCCTTTTTATCAGGAGTTTAATGTTTGTTGAGAGTCCACAGATTTCTCCGTTTCCTGAGCATCTTTTTTTCCAATCTGGCAACTCTACAAAGCATATATTGGACTTTAAACACATTTGCCTGCCTTGCTGTGGGTGCTGCGAAATGCAAATACAGATGATGGCATCAGAAGGGGAAGGAGGGCTTTGAAGAACTTGCCAGGGAGCCAAGGAGCCCGTGGAGCAGTGAGAGCTGGAATTCTCAGGAGAGGACACTCTGCCTGTTGGTGAAAGCAAACCCACAGCAGGAAGGAACCAGGGCAGGAGTTCGTGGCTTTCTCCTGGCTGGTCCAGTCAAGCTACCCCAACTCAGCTTCAGAACTGAAGTGGTTAAAGGGAAAAGTGGAAAAGGAACTTGGCAGAGGCATCATCCAGAGGAGAAGAGGGAAAGGAGAAATGGCTCAATTCTATTTGTCTGTATCAAAAGCAGATAAGTTCCTTGTACCTGAGGCAACTTCTGGCTCTGCTGGTGTGACAGTCAGCAGCTGGAATCCACGTCCAACAGGACCAGGAATCCTGGAGGGGGTTTGGTTCATTAGTTGACTGTGTTTTAGTTGGGATTTTTTTGGGTTTGGGTTTGTTTGTTTGTTTGTTTGTTTGTTTGTTTGGAGGGTTTTTTTAGTACAATTCTAGGAGCCAGTTCCAAAAAAATCCTGTGGTGATACTAAAGGATAGGATACATTGGATTTCACCTTATTATGCTTCAGAGATCTACAAACAGAGAGCACAAAAGCCTCATTTTCCAGTACCATGGCCTCATCCCGGCTCAGTGCCATTATCATGACAAAAAATAGATTAGACTTTCTTGGGGGAAAAGTGCAAAGTAGTAACTGCTTTTTGTGCCTCACTCCAGCTCCTCATCTCCTGTATAACTCCACAGCAAAAGGCTTGATTGGCTCCCAAACATGTGCAGCACCAAGTGTCAAAATGCACTGGTAATCACAGAAATGACAATAGCACTAACCCACAATCACCATAACCATGACATGATCAGGGTTTCCTTTTCAGAACTAATGATGTTAAAATAAATGGAATTATGTTGCTTTTCCTTTTTTTAAGTCAGTAAATTCCAAAAGAGGATTTGCCCCGTTCCTACAATGTGCTTAAGGACTTAGAGAGCACTATCAAATGCAGATTTATCAGGAGAATGAGGGGCTGGCACACGGCAGCCGCTCTGCTTAAAGCTCCTCACTGTCTTTTCCTTCTGCTCCAGGAGCAGGTTTTTTTCATCTCAATCGTGATCCTCGAGGGCATATGTGGCCTTGCATTTTTCAGAGGGTTCTTTTATTGCACAGAAAAAGTGATGAACACTTTATAATAAACAGCAAAGAAAAGTGGCATTATGGACAGGACCTAGAAAATGTGAATTGGAGAAAATATCACACCAAAACCACTAGTGGAAGGTTTTTCCCTTATTTTTATCGAGGTGGTCAGTGGGAATATTCCCACTGAGTTCAGAGGATGTTTCATGGAATCACAATGTCTCTCTGACTCTCCCCCTCTGCTGGTAATTCTGTCCTTGCTGTGCTGTCAGAGCTGCACAGGATCATTACACAGGATCTCAGAACTCTGCAAAAAGAGTTGCTAAGAAATCACATGAGTGCCATTCCACACTGGAGTCCAAGGATGAAGCACCCAAGAAAACTCTGGGGTGGTGGAAAGCAGGAAAATGAACGGATGTTAGGGAGGGACAGGGAGATCCTGCAGTACCTGTTTTCTGTTACAGATATTGGCACCAAACACACAGACTGGGGTGGGTAACACCCAGTCAGGAGGACAGGGACTGTGTTCAAACAGGGGGAGCATTCAGGAAGGGCACCTTAGACTTTTACAGTCCTCATTTCGTAACTCAAATCATTTCCCACCACTGAGCCAACAAAGCATGAATTTATTCTTATATTTTGAGACCCAAAATAGGAGAATCACAGAATATGCTGATTTGGAAGGGACTCACAAGAATCACATAAGTAACATACAAAGCAGTGATGCAGGTAAGATGGTTTCGCACGCTTTTGAAGGCCACTGCAATGTACAGGATATACAACACTGGTTCATGCTCTGCAGTATCAGGTGTTATAGGTCTTGAAAAGGAAGCTCTGGGCAGTGCAGGAAGATGGGGTGGTTTTACCCGAAATGTTGAGCTTGTTGTGTACAAGATGTGAGAGTATTTCTCTGACAAGAACATTTTCCTGCTCCTGTTTCACAGCCCCTCTTGATGAAGACTTTTATTAATTCTTAACATGCTCTGCACAATTATTTGCTTTGTTCAGCACAAAGGCTTTCAAGTTGCCAAATGTAAATGACAAACTCTATTGGAGGAAGAGAAATCCAGTCCTTTAAATAAACTTTTCCACCAGCGTTTAGAAATTTCCCCTCTCAATAGAAGCAGAAACATTTTTTTTCAGTGTTTCTTCTGGCCAGCTATGAATTAAATAAGTTTAAAATGTATAACACAGAAAACTGGACACTGTGGAGGTTCCGATTTTGAACAGAAACTTAAAAATCTTTGTCCTTGATGGAAAAATTCTTGCCTGAAAATAAATGTACTGAGCATTTTTGGTGTCATAGGAGGCTGTTAAATTCCCAGGTGTTGGTTTAGTTTTAAAGACAGATGTTTCCTCCCTCCAGGCCCAACTTGAAGCAAACAATGAACTCCATTTATTTATTTGGTGGCAGATTATTTTGCAATAGTGGAGTGTGGACGTTGCCCAGAGAAGTTTTGGATTCCCCATCCCTGGAAGTGTCCAAGGCCAGGTTGGACAGGGCTTGGAGGAACATGGTCTAGTGGAAGGTGGCCCCTGTCCATGGCAGGGGACTGGAATGGTGTGATCTTTAAGGTTTCTCCCAGTCAGGGATTCTATCATTCTATGAAACAATCTCAGCCAAAAGACAAATTGTTAATGTTCGAGAAACTGAGATTTATGACTTGGACAAACGAAGTTCTAACCCTCACTAACCCAAACGATAGTTTTATCTGAAATGCCGGATCAGACCCACACCTTACATGGCGATAAGTTTTCTTCTGATGTCATTCTAGAACAGAAACATTTTTTCGAGAAAAGGAGAAAGCACAAAGTTTTACTGAAACTAGTTTTGAGATAACCTTTTCTGTTAACTCAAAGTAAAAAAGCACCTTTTCTCTGTTTTCTTTTAGCACTGATGAAAGGATTTAGTAAGAGCATTCAGAGAAAGGATTTGCTAGCTGGGGCCTTGGGCATGTTTTCAAAATTCAGACACTTTCACCTTGTCTTTTGTTCCCAGCTCCGATTCCGAAAATCCTCTTAGGTTAATTTGTTTTCCAGCACAAAACCAAATGAAACCTAAACCGCCAGAAAGGCGTTTTTATTCCTTTCTCGCCTCTCCTCGGCAGAAGATCGAGCTCCTGCCGGTCGGTGGGGGGATGCCGGTGGTTTCCCGTCCACCCGTGGTGCTGAAGGGACAGCGCCGGCCCCGCTCCCGGCGCGTTCCCGTCTCTCCGCACAAAGGGAGGCGATGCCCAAGCGCTTCGACAGCATCTCCCGCGAGAAAAGTTGTTCAAAACACTGTTCCTGCCCCGAAGTTTGTTTTAATATAAAGTCACTGAGTCGTTGAGGCTGGAAAGGACCTTTAAGATAATCGAGTCCGAGCATCAACTCAGCGTTGCCAAGGCCACCAACACGTGTCCCCAAGTGCCACATCTGCATGGCTTTTAAATCCCTGAAGGGATGGGGACTCCGCCACTGGCCTGGGCAGCTTGTGCCAGAGCTGGAAAATGTTTTTGGAGAAAAAATTCTTCCTAATATCCAACCTAAACCTCATCTGGACAACTTGAAGCTGTTTCCTTTGGTCCTGTCACTTTTACCTTGGAGAAGAGACAGATCCCCACCTCTCTCCCCGCTGCTGTCAGGGAGTTGTAGAGAGTCAGGTCTCCCCTGAGCCTCCTTTTCCCCAAGCTGAGCCCCTTCAGTTCCCTCAGCCACATCTCATAATATTTGTGCTCCAGACCCTCCCACTGCTCTTCTTTGGACTCACTCCAGCACGCCCTTGTCTATAGACAACATCCACTATGCTCCATGGAACTTATTTCCCCCTCCCCCTTGTGAAAAGTACTGAGATTTTAAACACCCCAGCAGTGCTCGATGCCCCCAGTAATGGGCTGCTGTCCTGCTGTACCGACACAGGGCAAAGAGTTGGTCTCCAGCCTGAATTGCCTGGAGCTTAATGAGGCAGGACACACATTACCTGTGGTGCTCAACTGCTGCAGGGGGGTGTTGGGTGTTGTTGAACAGCTGCTGGATTCTGCCCAAGAGGGAAATCTCTTTATGGGTTGTATTTTGGGTTGTTAAGTTTGCAGCTATGCTGAGGGAACAGCAAAGCCATAGAGCTGTGCTGAATTATTAGGAATGTTCAGACACACAGAACAATAACCATAAAACAAGGGGTCAGGTGCTGGCTGGCCCATGGGGGTGTGCAGGGACAGAAAGCACAGGTCACCCTGAGGGCAAGAGCAGCAATACCTGAGTGGTCAGAGACCATTAACGATTACCCTCTGGCCTGTGGAACTGGCTGCATCCGGACAAATAATGTAACCCCACTGGAGAGACTGTCCATATGCAATGGGAGGTTCTGGAAGAGATTTCCTGACTCACTGAGGAATCCAGAACCCAGAAGTACAAATGTTAGGGAAAATTCAGATTTTTTTCTCCTTCAAGTACTTTGGAAAAAAACAAACTTTCTGATTCTCCATAACACTTTTAAGGCCAAGGGGTCAGCTATGTGGTTAGCAAGGACTGGGCTATTTCTATTTATCAAGTATTCCATTTGAATTCCCCTGCCAAGGACTGAATATTTAGGATTTCCATGGCAGCATATTTCTGAGCCCATATTACAGTCAGACTGACGCTGTCAACTGATCCAGGGATGCAGGAGGTAGTGCCTGAATTTATTCAAGCAATCACATTCTCTTTTCCAAGGCTAATGCACATGAATACTGAGGCAGCAAACTGAATTGACAGGGATTCCATCTCGATGAACATGTATAATGTTCCAGCCTTGGAGAGTAGCATTTAACTGATGAGTGGGATTATATTTACACAGCAATTACAACAAAGCCAAGGTTGACTTTATGTGAAAGACTATTTGCGGTAGTATCTTGCTGCTTGGTTGTCCAGGAAAGCTGTTCCTTTATGGGCAAGGATAAAAAAATGAGAACAGATGCACTCAGCTCTTACATGTGCTTCTTTTCATATTCTGCAAATACTCCATGAAGCCAACTCAGTACTCACATTGTGGTTGCCTTGGCTACATCCATTAATTTACTCCATTATAACTTCAATGCTGATTGTTTAACCCCACAAGCATTAATAGTTAGTCACCGCTATCCTCAGATGGCTGTTCAGGAGCCAATGCAAAATGAATAAGGGCTCATTCTAAATCCCACATAAGTCAATGGGCATCTTTCTCCCTATTTAATTCAGAGCTGGAATTAGCCATCCCCGCTGCAGGGTCCCTTACTATTAATTTTTTGTCCTCAAGACACCTTTGCAAGGTAAGGTAATGCTACTGACTCAGTTCGCAGATGCAGAGCTGGGGCCAGAAAGGTGACCTCAGAGTCACCCAGCAAATACACAGAAGTCTGGCCCTCACTGTCCCTTCAGTCTGCATTTCTTTCCATGGAAAGGTGCATGCCTGAGTTCTAGTCCAACATGGAATTGGATTCAGGACAAGGAATTCAGTAGGACCTTAAAGAACTTCACACACTCTAGTTCTGTGCAGTCAGAGACCAACAACTGTATTCAGGTGTCTTCTTCCAGGGCCAGGCATGGAGTTAAGTTCTGCTGACGGTTTTGGAAACAAGACGGTGGTGAGGAACAAAAACCAGCTATGATTTATGGCAAGGCGAGGAGAAATCTGCATGACACTGATGTTGAGTGCTCTGAGTTCCTGTAAACACTGAGAGGAAGGAAGAGCTGCGATCAGAAGGCCAACACAAATGCCCCGCTCATCTTTCTTGGTTGACGTGGAGCCAGGTCCTGGCATCCTTAAATTCCCACATGGTCAGAAGTCATTGTCCTTCTCTGAACTCTGACAACAGTGGTTTAGGTCCATCTTGCTTAGTACAGGAGGAGGAAATCCCTACATGGCTTATCTAAGGTTGTAGTGTGCTAGAGACAGGGTGTCTTGAGATTTTTACCACAAAAAGGGCTTTTGTCTCTTAATCCAATCTTTCACTGCTCTTAGTCTTCCTGACATGGAAACTTTCTCCTTAACTGGCATTAGAATTAACTTGTTGACATCATTAGCAAAGCACATAATAGATGGTTGAACTGCTCTGATATTTATCCTTAAGTCAACAGCTCTTGAGGCTCCAGAGGCTAATTAGGAAAAAAAAACCCAAAAGCATAGACTCTTTATTAGTAGAACTTAATTTAACTGTATTTAAACTTCATTATGGAGTAAAAAAAAAAATATTTCTTAATGCACTCTTGCTTTATAAAATATGAAATAAGAATATTAGATTAGTTTGATCCTGGTTCTTATTATGCACACACAGTAGATGGGAATGCAAAAATTCCCTCCTTCAGTTAGGTCCTCTTGGATGTCAAATCAAAGACCAGGTGCTCTACAGTCCATTTCCTTTCCTCAGTGTTTTATGTTTCCTAGCCCTGTAATTCTCCCCAGGAAACCAGCAGAAATCTTAATTTCTTACCCCTCTCCCTGCCTAAAGTAACAGCTCTGGTCATTTAAACAATCAAGCACATGTTCCTCCACTGTCTGCACCTCATGCTATCCATAAATGGGGATGTGGTAAGAAAAACCATGGAGGAAAGGAAATGACATTAACCTTTTCCATCTGATAAATAAGGGCTCTATTCAGCTGCAATAATCCACATCCTCCCCTAGAGATCCAGTTAATGTAATACCTAAGGGCTCAGTTCGTTTAAAATTATTTCCACGCTGGCCAGCTGATTTCTTAGTGAATTATTCAGTCCCCAGACTGAACTATTCTCCCTGTGCAATAGCACATGGAAAAGGACTGGAGTCCTCCTGTTGCTCCCAATGGTCAGAAGGACCTCTCAGAGCTGCCAGAGGGTCTGTGACATCCACATCGTTTATCTGTGCCCGATAACAGGATCTTTTGTGTTGATTTCCATGGGACCACCAGTCTGTGAGCACTGAAGATCCCACACCTTGCCCCATTTGCTTCGCTTCTCTGGAGGGGCCTTCTCCCTGCCCTATCAAATGTTCAGCACCTGCAGTTTATAGGTAATAAAAAACCAGTTTGAACTTTGAATGGGTGGAAATTCAAAGCAACAGATTCAGCCACACTAGTGTGGTTTATTTCAGTTGTATCGATCCACACGCAATTGAAAGCCATGGGAATCTTGGCACTGGCATGAAGACATTCCTGACATTATCAGATGTATTCCTTCCTTTTTCTTTTCTTTTCTTTTCTTTTCTTTTCTTTTCTTTTCTTTTCTTTTCTTTTCTTTTCTTTTCTTTTCTT
>JAWWEU010000041.1:1983827-2007662 GCA_035583155.1 Acropternis orthonyx | reverse complement strand
TTCTTTTCTTTTCTTTTCTTTTCTTTTCTTTTCTTTTCTTTTCTTTTCTTTTCTTTTCTTTTCTTTTCTTTTCTTATTTTTTTTATTTTAGGGAGTGTAACTAATTGAACAAAATAAACCAGAGTTGTATGCAATTTTGCAACCCTTCTGATGGTGTAATGAGTTCTGCTCCCAGAGTTCATTATTAGGCTGTCTTGAAACTCGCTGGTTAAACAGGAAAAACAAGAAACCTGACCTCACTACAGTGTTTAATTGAAGTGCATTTATTGACTGGTTTTAAGCTCTTAGAGCAGCTGCGTTTGCTGGGAACTGAGGGCCAGCTCTCGGTCTGATGCACCTTTAGCTCCCGGGGTAGACACAGCCTTGACACACAATCACCTCACGCTCCTGGGTTGGGGTTGCACTGGGACTGGGCAGGAAGATAAGCTGGAGTTGGGCACATCCTCCCTCCTGGCCGTGTTCCTCAGCTCCTCTCCCTCCCCAGGGCCCCACAGAAGGATCAGCCCATTGTGGGTCATTATGCCAGAGGTAAAGCAAGAACATCGTGCTGGGCACATTTTTGGTGTTGCTGTTTTTTTGGTGCTGGGGTAGATAACATGAGACAATAAAGAGAATAAAAGATCTTAAAGATTCTACAAATGTGGATGTCCAGCCTCATAATTCTGAGGAGGGAGGACTGAGAAGACTGTGGTGAATCAGTGCCAAAGCAAGCTGCAGCTAGAGCTCTCTAAGAGCAAATCTACCTTTGACAGGGTAAGGCTGAGACTGGTGCGTGCTTAATGCTCTACATTCTCCTCCCCGTCCCTTCTGCATTAGAAATTAAGGAGAAACCTGCAGTCTGTCCCCAGGCTGGAACCTCAAGAAGGGTGTCTCACTTCTGAGACCCTCAGCAGGCAGTGGTGCTGCAGCCACCGCTCATTATCACTGAACTTTGGGAGGGCCTTGGCTGCATTCAGGCAACTTGTTCCACGGGCAGGAAAGATCCCTGAGCCAAAGTGTTATCTCTCTGGAGATCTTAAGTAGGGAGCCGAACACAATTGAGAACAGTTGCCTGATAAAAGAGGCAGAAAGCAAATGCATTCTGCAGGAGACAGGGAATGGAAATCAGTCCTGGGATAGATGGACGTGGCCCTCCCCTGGTACAGGAGATAAAGCTGAGCTTGCCAGAGGTGGAACTAGACATTTTTGGGTATGATGTCATACTGACTTTGTGTGATACCCACTGAATTCACTTTTAATCTAGCTCACTATAGTTTTAATTCAAACTGGCTGGGTTTTTTTTCAAAAGTCTTGGAACGCATTTGTCTTTGAGGAGCTGTCACATGGAGCGCTGGAACTCCAGCCCTATGACGCAGGTAAACGAAATCTCTGAACCTTCATTGTTACAGCCCAGCTGCAAATCTGACCCAGAGGAGGCAGGATTCTATTTAAGGAGTCTGGGATGCAAATTTATGCAGATGACAGTCATTAGTCTACTGTATGTTTACATTTCTGTTTGCTTGAACAGCGGGTGAGGCAGAGGCAGCTCCTCTGCAGAGAACATGGAAATTGCAGATTTGTGCCCAAACTGCGAACTTAGAGAATGAAAGACTTGCCTGTCAATTCTTTTGGTAGATTGCGGGGAAGCTTTTTATCAGCGCCAACCTCTTGGCTCCTCTTTCTTGGCATTCATTAACAAATTCTTGTGCCAGGAGTCCCCAGAAACAAAGCTCTGTGGCCAGGAGGGCAGAGGCAGGAGCTCCAGAATTAGGAGCAGGAAAAGTTCATTTGACCCAACCCTGATGTGAAGACCCTATAGAATAACCCCAGGGTAAGATCTCTGTCTGCAGCCCTCTAAAGGGCTGAGTTAAAACACAAGATAAGTTCCCAGGAATGTGTTTAGTTCAGGTAAGCCAGAACCCCTGGGAAGGCCTGTGGGAGTGGAAGCACACACTGTTAGTGTGCTCTGTGCTGCATCCACCTCTTTTTACTCTGACCTCGTTTCTGTGGCCAGTGTGGTCTGCTAAAAATCTCCCCCAGCCCTGGGGATTGCTCTCACATCTCAGCTGACAGGGACAGAAGGTGAGCTGCTCTCTGTGCAACCAGTTCAGAGGATGGAGTAAAACATGGATTTGAACTAACCTGCCTTCTGCTGTCAGTGCAGGTTGGCAGCACCTGAGGGGGCTCCGGGGGGAAAGTGAGAACTCCATGCATCTCCTGGTGACTTTCATTACGCACAGTGGTGGGATGCAAGGGTAAAACCCAAGGCTGCTTGCAAAAACCCCTTTCCACTTTTGCAAAAATCCTCCTGTCAAGGCTGCCTTAAAGGGGCTGTTGGATCACTTATCAAGGAAATGGGAAAGGTTCAGGGTCAAGTTAATTCCTGGTGTAAATCCTTTGGTTACTTCATACTTCTTGCAAACTAGACCTTGAGCCTTTTTGAGAAAAACAGTTGGAAAACTGCTGGGCTGCCCAAAGTAGCATATTTCTCACCAGTTCTGATGTGCTGAAAGGATGGGATTTTCTGCGAACTTTTCCCAAACAGTCTTGTGCTTTTTTTCCCTTCTCTTTGAGAGGGGGAGGAGTTGTGCCTAAAAAAACAAACCCAACCTGTCGTTCTCAGCTCTGCCAACCTGTCAGTCCAGCCATGCAAGAGAGAGGGAGAGAGACAGAGGGAAAGAAAGGAGGGAGTGAAGCAGAGATTCTTTCAAATCTCAGCAGACATTAAGGTAAAGCCCATTTCTCCCTTCCTTAATTACACTTTTCTCTGTGTTTGTACTTGTAAACAGACATTCTGTTACCTTAGAGAGCTTTAAACTAACTAAACAATCTGGATGGGAATAAACTGCTTATCTTGTTTAACTGGAAGGGTGTTTTGCATGTAACCTGGCAGCTTGTTAGTTGTTGTTTGGAAACACAGTTTCTGTGTCTGAAATTCACAAGGAGAATTTGTATTCATTTGAATATTAAAGAGAGGCAGAGCTTTAGTGCTTGTTTGGGGAGGATGTTAAGCTGTGTGATCCCAGGGCCTCTAATTACTGCAGATCAGGGTAAGAACTTGTTAGAGGAGGGAAATTCTTGCAAAGCTGCCTCTTGCAGCTCTCACACCTTCTCCTGGAGCATTTGGTGTCAGCCACTGGTGGAGATGGGACATGAGGCCACACAGACTGTGGGGCTGGTCCAGTTCCTTTCTCTGCATTTCTGGTGGGGTTTTAGCAACTTGTCATGAGCAAGGGAGGTGCAAAGCCAAGGTGCAGCGAACCTGCCCGTGTGAATTCTTGAGTCAGGAGGGCAGAGCAGCACTTTGAGCTCATACCAAGGAAATTGAGGGTTACAGACTGTGAGAAACACTGGCTGAAATAAGAGTGAGTCAGAAGAATCATTGTGCCCCAGAGCTTGCCTCGGGAGCCTGGTCTGGGCAACCACTTAATTGGAGAAATTGTAGGAGAGAGGGCCTGGATTGAAGGCCCTAAAACACAAGAATGGGCACAATTTTCTTAGATCGGCCTGCATAAGGACCTGTGTGAATGTGCACAAAGGTATCTGTGCAAGGAGCCTGCTGAGAGAGTCTGACCCGTGGTGTGCCATGAAAATCCGCAAACAAAGGAAGAATCCTGTTCATCCACCTTAGAAATGCCCCTGTTTCTATATTGCTAAATCCTGAGCAAACATTGTAAGCTGCACTGAAAACTCTGTGATACCTTCCTGAGTAGACTGGGGCTCTGGGAAGGTCATGCAGGAGGCAGAGTGGTGAGTAGGATTTCCTTTCCTTGCTCTGTATTTGGGGTTTTTACTCCTACAGCCAAGGTGTTCCTGCTGAAGGTCACCTGCCAGACAAGTTGAAAGATGGCAGAGAAGGACAATACAGTTGTCATGTTGCTCACTGGATGGGCTGGAATGTGTTTTCCAGGGGTTTGGTTACACAATCCTGGTTTCTGCATCCTCCTTGTTGTCAAACTTCCTCAAATCCATGTGCCTGTGCCGCAGTGTTGGATCAAAGCTCTCCTCCCATGGCAGTGACGACCACAGAGCCGTGAGCCTGGCATGAAGGCTGAGAGGGTCCAGACCAGAGAGGGGTGGTCTGTCCAAACAACACAGTTTGCAGTGTTCTGGTGTTCCATCACTTTCCTTTCTTCCAGGACTGTGGTCTTTTGGGAACGTTGAGCTGGTGTTTCTTATGAACCCTGACTCATTCCCCGTGGGGTGGTGATGCAGAGTGAGACTATAAACTTTAATACACAAAAGAAACTCTTCTACAGATAGTGGGTTTTGTAGCATTGTTATGAGCTTCCCACTGGAACCAGAGTGGAGAGGGAAGTGCTTTTCCAAATGAATGTAGGAGGTGGAGAAAAGGAAGTTTTGGTGGGGATAAACCTTCCTACTCCTGCTTACAGTAACAGAAATTAGTCACTGAATGAAGGAAAAGAAGAAGATCCTTTAACTTTCATGGCCTGCCAACACTTCACTGACTTTACAGCTCTTTTTGCTTTCTCTTTCCCTTTCTTTTCCATGATTTAAAGCAATGCAAAGGGGGTTTAGGAAATCTCCCTGGCACGTCCTCCAGTGCTGATGGGCTTTGCCTTCTTTCTTTCATTAGTCACCTTTCTTGCCCAATATTCTCACCACAAGGTTTTGGTGAAAAGTTTGCTAACAGAACATCCCTTTCCAGGAACCTGTTGTGTAATTCAACAGCCGTATGATAAATACAAATGAGCCAAACAAACAAATACAACCTCAGACTTCTGTTTGTTTTTCAAATTGAGTCGACAGCTTGATTTGATTCTTCATCTTTTCATCCAGTGTAAAAGCAGAGTGGTTGTCCATCCTGTCTGCACATGCTGTAACTCAAGAAGTCACAAGGAACTGTTCATTTTTTTTTGTCTGGTTCCTCTTCTTAAAGCAGTTAAATTCCTGTTTTTAGAGTGCAGACAGGGTGGAATAATCTTCAACTACTCAAATGTTATTTGTGGTGACACATTGGGTTGGAGAACTGGAAGAGTGGAGAGTGTTTCAGCCCTTAATTTCCTGTGGAAATATTCAGCTAAGGAGCCATTGAATTTTGGGGTTCTCTTTGCTGTCATGGTACAGTAGAGTAGGTCAATACTTTCCTGAGAAGGTCTAAGAATTGACATTTGATAAAAAGTAAGGGTGGGAAATAAACTGAAAAGAGGCAATTTCAGTGTAGAACCATTTTTCAGACAAGTTTTCCTGCACCTCAAGGGGAAACCAAGAGAGGACTTCACTGAGCAAAGCAAAATGAAGATAAAATAGTAAAACAAGCTGGAAATTTTCCATGTATAAGTAAAAGCATCTCCATTTCTGAGACAGCTTCGAACACAAAGAACTTCCAGTTCTTTTTAAAATGTTCTCTCTCAAACTGGTTTCAAATTGGCACCTAATTTTGTGCGCATCAGTGTCGGGGCACTGATTCTGTGTGGCAGTACCAGCATGACCTGGCTGTGCCTTTGCAGGGCTCCAGCCTGGTCACACCGTGGTCACACCTGAGCTTTACCCACCTGATTTCTGACATGGCCAGGGGGCCCATTTTGCTCTCCAGGAGATGCTGATCCTGAGCAGCTGTGGGAGAAACTGCACATTTTCTGATTGGCTTTGTCCCACTCAATGATAGCTCAGAATAAGACAAATCTGAGCAATGGGGATGATGTTCACTTCATAAAAGTAGATGTCATAAAGCACAGGCTACTTTCCACCAGAAATCTCAGTGGGGAAATTCAAGGATTTCTATTTCTACTCACAAGCCTTAACCAGCTGTTTGACTATTAATGAAAATCCTTTTAGTTTTCCACAACTGACTGAGAAGTCTTTCCAGGAGTGGCCTGTGGTGAGATTTCTAGTGCACACTTGCTTTGGATGGACTAAGAATATTAATCTTTTCATGGTATTTTGTCACCACAGCCAGTCGTTCTGCAAAGAAATGAGGCGATTGGTGCCTCATGCAAAAAAAAAAACCCAAAACCCAGTAACCCTCAAACAGTTTCTGTTATTCAGGTCTCAGAAAGATTTGATTTAGGCTTTTTCAATGAGAATAAGTAATTAGTGCTTTGCTTTATCTACAGGAGTCTGTTCAAATGGAGTTAAATGATTGGTGCAGCAGAGTTTTGGATTGAGGTGCAGTTGCCCTGGCAACAATCGAGGGTGAAATCAGACCCTTTTGAGCAGCCAGTGGAATGTGGTTCCACTTGGATGACAATAGGTCAGAGCATTTTAGTGGGTAAAAATGTAATCCAGTACAATAGGATTTATTGCCACTATGACATCAGATTGACACTATTGCTGCAATTTCTTTAGCTTGTGACAGACTTTGACTGAAATCTGTTTAGTGGAAAAACTTGTAAAATGCCATTAATCATTTTGTTTTCCAAATCAACCAGAGTCTGTGTGTCTCAGGGGGTTAGAAGGAATATCTTCCAAGTGAGTGAAATTCAACCTCTCTGCACAAAGCCCTAATGAATGGCTGTTCTGGACACAATAAATGGTTCTAAGAACTAAAGGCTTGTTTCTGCAGGGTGCTGAGTGCACTGCTCCAAGTCCACTGGAGAACTTCCTCACTTGCTTAATTTTATACTAACAAAATAGTTTCCAGTGATTTCCAGGATGGTTATTCATGCTCTTAAACCTGATTGTATTTGCTGACAGACAAGACCTTGCAGGATTAAGTCCTAAACCAACAGTGGAAGAAAAGATTCCCTGTTCAGTATGGCAAGGGCACGGGGCAATATTTCATCCCTTCTGCTGACGTTTTTCCAGCTCCTGCCATAACAATCCTTTTATTCTGAAAGATCCCAGAGTGCTGTCGGAGCTAATAAAGTGCAGCCACAGCTCGGGGCATAGGACCAGGGCAGGAGGATATGCTTCCTGCAGCTTGAAGGAAAGGGCAGTTTAGGGCTCCAAAATCTGCTCCTCTGCCCTGAAACCAAAAGCACAGAAGGCTTGGCATCCTTTGGGATGTCACCAGGGACCTCTGTCACACATAGAGACCCAGAGTCATCTATTCTGGTGACACAAGAGCAGAATTGGCCCTTAACACTCATTACAGATGGGTGCCTTATGAACCTTTTACCAATTTTCCTCTCATGGAGGTCACTCTCATTCATTTTCTTTTAATCTGAAAAGCAGATTTTTCTCAATCATGTGGCTGGTACCATGCACATCCTTTCATTGTTGATACGAGGCTTTTACAACAATAAAGCTCCAGGCTCCTAAGTGTTCCTCTCCTTGCAATTAGTTATGAAGAACAATCAAGCCAGACAATGACACAACCTGTTTCTTGCCTTCCTCAATGGGAAATGGGCTCTGAGTTTTGTGAGGACATTCATAAACAGCCAAGGGTGTGTAAGGCAAAGGATGACCTCAAAGCCGAGTTTTACACGGGAGAACAAAGAGATCTCGGGCCCTGATTTGAAAAACACCCGAAGAGCAAATCAATGGCCCAACATCACAGTTATCAGCACACCTCACAGCGTGGCTGGAACCCCCTCCCAGCTCCTGCCTTAGACACAAACGCAGCTCCTCTGATTGCTGGGCAGCTGTCAGGCCTGGGACATGATGTTGTGCTGGCAGCACAGGGACGTAACTTCATCTCTCCAGCATCCCTGCGCACTGGAGATCCATCCCCGCTCCTTTCCGCGGGATGGTTCGGGACATTCCCATTCTCAGATTGCTTTCCCATTGTTCCAGCACCTCTGGCTCCCTGTCAGGCCATTTTAGGTTGCTTTTCAGTCTCCTTATATATGCACTTTCTCTCCTGAGCGAAATCAGTGCCGCAGTTGCTCCCGAACTGAGACACCCAAGTGGTGGGGCTTGTTTTATTTTTGCTGTGGGAAACAGCACTTTATGTTTTTCACAGAGTTCATTTCCTGAGGATCTCTTGGTTCTGAAGTGAATACAGCTTAGCACCATACAGAATGTTCCTGAGGAGGAATGCCACCAGTCCAAGCTCGTGATTTGGAGCTCATCAGGCCTTGGTGGTGATCTGAGGTTTAATTAATCCCCTTTGACTTCTGAACAACTCTGGCTTGGTGGCAGGAGAAAGTGATGCTTTAACTCAGTTTTACTCAGTGAAAACAGGAGGAAAAATCACCCAGGGCATATACAGGATAAAACATCTCCTACTTAGGCTGCTTATATCACTGCTGAACTTCATTTTAATTTTGTTGACCAACCATTTATACAACTCCCAGCTAATTTGGAGTGGGTCAGGGGAGAGTGTAAGTAAATTCAAAGCAGAGTGAGATCCTCTTTCTCATGCCCTTGTGTCTGATGACAGCACCTCTGTACAGTTAACGTGCAATAAATGAGACATTTGTTTCACAGATCCATCGCACCTGTGAGGAAAAACAGAAAAGTTGTTTCTCAAAACACGGGAATTGCTTTGGCAATAAAATCAACCCTACTGCAGTTTAGATATCTCTTTTCTGGAGTGTTGACATTTGTAATGTAGCAGATTTTTATTTGATGTATTTTTGTTAACATGGTCTCGATAAGATCTGCTGCTTGTTCACAGTGTTTGCCTTCGAGAAGTAAAACAGGAAAAACACGGCTGGCTGAGCAGGCTCTTGACAAACATCTTGGAATGAGCTGAACCTCCCCAAGCAGCTCCTTCACTCCGGCGTGCTGAGTGAAAATATTCCACACGAAGGGCAACCACAGAGGCCCAGACCATGGACCGTGAGGGAAACAGAGTTACCCTCTGTGTAGGTCACAGGAAGACAAAAATCCTGTCTCAAAAATCCCTAAATTCAATATTTTTTTTAAAATTAAAGATAACATTTATATTTCTATATAATTATGTATTTGTATATACTTACCTAATTACATATCTATCTATATATATTTAGTTATTTTTAAGTAAGTGCTGCCATTTTTGGAAACAGACTGATATTTTGAACAAAGAGTGATGGATTAACTTGCCTGGGACAGCTGAGGGGTTTGCTGATAAATTCCTGATGATGGCAGTGAGAAGGCTGCCTGTTGCATCCCTCCAGTGTCCATGGTACAGCCTTCAGCAAGCATTTTTCCACTCTGGCTCCAGGATTTGCAGGAGTCTTACATTCATTCTTATTACGTGCTTATGGTTAAACATGTGTGTGAGTGTTTTTCTTAGATTTAACCCCAATGTCTTAGCTCTTAGAATGTCCTGGCCTGGGGTTCCTCTCTCAAGCCCTTCAGAAGCTGAAGAAACTGCCTGTGATTCTTTCCCATGAAAGAAGTTTGGGATTTACTGACAAACCAGTTTGGCAATTGCAGGTTTGACATGTAGAGGTTGAAACATGGGTACAAAAATAAAGAAAATAGGAAATTACATTAAAAACGTTAGTAGTAGTCAACACAAATGAAATAAAAGACAAGATTTAAGGGGTTTTAGCATCATGCAAAGTCTCTTTTTAAACTGCGTGGGGCAGATGGTGAAAGCCATTTCCAGTCTCTGCAATCAATGGCACATGAACAGGAAAGCAAGAACACAGCAAGAAAAAAGATAACTTCACTCATCAACTCTGAGAACTCAGAATATGCCCAAAAGACCATTCTAAGAAGCAGAACAATGAGAAAATGTGGAAAAAATAGGATTAGATGTAAGAAATGCTGATAGAGAGGTGATAGATAAATCCAAAAGAATGGGGTATTAGTAATGACTCATCAGGGTGTCAAAGTATTAGTGAAAATATTGAAAAGGATATTAAGAATGAAGCACTAAATCTGTCTGATTTTGGGTGGAGAGGAGAAAATTTGTAAATGGATTCATAGATGATAAATAACTATTTGATGGGGACTACCATGAAAGAGCAGGCACTGGCAGAAATGAAACTCAGCTTTAATTTAGGATTAATGCTCCCATCTTTAGAGGAATGAGTAGCTCACCTAATGATGTTTTAAAAGTGGGGGTGAAAAGAAAAGGTTTAAAAGGAGATTCTGCCTATCTTCATATTTCTTAAAATCTAATTGCTGTGTCCAGAAACTGCCCCAGGTGATCAGGAATAAGCTGGGGAACAGCTTCAGGGGGCCAGACATGAAGTTATGCAACCCACACACTGAGGTAAAAAATAATACCCTTAAGTATAGGTCCCAAACACACACAGATACATGTGATTTTCCACTCCCACATTATTTTCATTATCTGACTTGCAAAACACCAAGATACTGTAAATTAGAGAGCTGAACTTGGAAAGGGAGTGACAGCTGGAACCGAGAGTGGTCAGCACCATGCCGAGTGTAAGTTCTGAGGAAATAACTCCTGGGTTTCAGAGTAACCTGCCTTTCCAGGCCACGTGGAGCTGTGCTGAGACTGAGGAGGAGGATGGATGCGCAGGGGCTCAACCATCTGCCCCACGAGGTGTTGAAAGCCATCTCCGAGAGAATCATCCCGCTCCCAAATTTCCTATAGAGCTCAGCGGAGTTAAGTAACAATATGGAAACTCACCATTCTGCCAAATCTGTGAAGCAAAACCAGAGAAGGTTTAACAAAGCCCTTGTTTCTTAGAAAGTGTTGCTGCGATTCCAGCAAGCCGAGCCAAATCGGAGAGCAGCGACGGCTCCTGCCTGTGGCGATGCTGAGAAACCCAACGGGCACGTCTGATCCAACACGGGGAAGCAGAGACAGCCCCTGCGCTGCCTTCAGCAGGCGTTGGATCAGACCTCTGATCTCCGGGAGCATTTAATGTGTTTCACAGGCTTTTTTAAGAAGTGGTGACATGTATAGCCCAGCAAACGTGGGAGCAAATGCCTTTGGGTTTGGATGGAGGGCTGGAAACTTGGGATGCTGTGCAGGACTCTGGGCCTTGGCTGAGCAGCTCCAGGATATCCTCGGGCAGACTAGAAAGAAAATCAGACTTTAGCGTATCAGAGGTGGATTTCTGCTGCATCTATATTCACAAATGAAAGGAAAGTCATTCAAAGCTGCTCAGAAAAGCAAATAGTGGTTCCTGACCCCCATCCTGATTGAGAAATTAACGTCTTGAAATGCAGTGTTTGACTGCTTGATTCATCTGACTGTCAGTCAGTGTGTTTTTCCTAAAAAAAAAAAAAAAAAAAAAAAAAACACTGATACATTTTTTGACTTGACACGTAGCTAATACTTATTTCAAGCTCTCTTTAATTTGAGAATCAGTTTAGAAATCTTAGTCAGCAGCTCTTTTTGTGGTATTTCCTAAAAGATTAGATCATAGTGGACAAGATTCATTTTGTTTACATGTTTTCCTTTTATTTTATTTTTACTTCTCTCTTCCATTTCATCAAGGTAGTAATGCAAAATACATTTTCACTGTTAGATCCTATGGTAGTTTTGAAAATGTGAAGCCTTTGGTGATTTAATTGGGATTTGAGATGTTTTATGAGACAGTTTCTGAGTATTACAGTGGAATTCCCACTGGGGTCAGCAGCCTAAAGCTGAAATCAGTAGTAACCTGAAAGTATTCCTGTCTGCCCTGGATAGCAGAAGTTACTACCTGGTGTCAGTCTGCATTTAGGGAACTTTCTACAAGGGTTGGGGATGGAAAAACATAGATCAGAGATCCTCAGGCTTCCTCCTCACACCCTCCTTCTGCCTCCTGTCTAACAGAGCTCACTCATTAGCCTGGGATTCAGTTTTATTCTGTTCCTTACATGAAATGCAATAGCCAAGGCATCTGATCTGAACTCCTACAGCACAAGGCTTTCCATTGTGGGAGCTGCAGCCTGTGGAATGGGCAGGATTAAAACCTGCACAGGCAATTTTAGAGCTTCTCTGCTCTTCACAGACCCTTTGGTTAAAGGCACACGACCCTTCCCTCTCTCAGGTGCTTGTGCTGTGTGTGCAGGACCAGTGAGCACTGCAGGGCTGCAGGAGCCAAATCCAGTGCCCTGAATCTGCACCTTTCTTATAACCCACAGACACACCTGGAAAAAGAACACACCTGGACAGACAGTGACTCCATGTCCTTAAGTCCCAGTGGCCTTCCCTTGGTATTTGGTTTACAGTGTGGTCCAGAAAACAGGAAAGAGAGGAGTACGCTCCCTGCCTCAGGAAGCAGAGCTGCACAAAGTGACGTAAAGGAAACTGTCCCAGAGACTGGAAGAACCCTTTTGGAATATCAGCTCTTGCCCACCCCCGAATTCCTACATTATTAACAACCACTTGTGTTTTGGGAAGAGATATAACAGCAAATAACAGAGCTGAGGGTGTTGGCTCAGTTAGATGGAAGTGGTCAGCACTATCTAATCTGATTCTGTCATTGTTCATGACCTGCCACTTGCCTACTGCTGAATTCATTATCATATTACATCATGTCTATTAAGAGCTGCAACAAACTGTTCTCCTGTTCCTTGCCAGCAAGGTCCAGTGGAAAAGTTCCTCGAAGAATGTTGCTGTGACCCCGCAGGCTGAATGTGGTCCCTGAGGGGCAGCGTGGGGTGAAATCCCACTGCACACATGGGCAGAGCTGTGGGAATGAGCCTTCCCTGTGTGTCAGCATAGACAGCAGCGTGTCAGGGCAGGAGAGGGGAGGAAGTGCTGAGTAGTGCTGACACTTGGATTTGATTCCCTCACAGCTGATTTGTATTAAAGCCCAGGGGGTTCTGCCTGCTGAATTAAGGAATAGGCTGGTTAAAGACTTCCAAAGAAGGAAGATTGGATATTAATTGTGTCTTCTCATCTGTTCCATCTCTGCATGTCTGGCACAGGTTGCCAAGAGAAGCTGTGGCTGCCCCATTCCTGGAAGTGTTTGAAACCAGGTTGGGTGGAGCTCTGAACAACCTGATCTAGTGGAAGATGTCCCTGCCCATGGCAGGGAGTGGAGCAAAATGATCTTTAAGGTCCTTTCCAACCCAAACCATTCCATGATTCTATGATTTTCAGTTCCAGGAGGTGCAAGTGAAAGGAAGGAAGGAAGGAAAGAAAGAAAGAAGGAAGAGATTCAATGTTGCGCTGCAAATTGATTTATTTAGATTTTGTGGGTGACAGGTTTGTTTTAAAGGAACAAGAATTTGAGTCAATTCCGAAGCAGCTCAGAGGGTTTTGACTTGTCACATTTCTGGTCTTGGAGCTGAAAGTCTTCCAGGGTTACACAACAGTGACTAAAACTGGAAACCTTTCAGACAATTTCCAAAATGAAGAAGGAAACTGAGGTGGTTGCTAAACCAACACTAGAGAGAGAGAGACAGCCACTTCCATGTGTGTGGGGTGAGGGTGAGCACCCAATTTCATCTGGAGAGTTTGAGCTGTTTTCTTTTTGATTTAATCTCTCAGAATAGAATTATTCTGGAACCAAGATCTTCACATTGTTTTGCTTAATGTTTTACAAACAAGCTGTTGACTGAAGTTGTCACTGAACAAGAATTCACTCCTATTGTTTACATAATGGGAAAAGAGAGTCATAAAATGGGTGTAGCAGCAACTTGTTAGGTATTAGATTAAGGTGTAACAGGGATTATCAGACCAAAACACTGATCCCTAAACTCAAAATATCAAGATTAAATTGACAATTACATTTAGTGAAAGTCTTTGAAGGGCTAAACTTGATGCTTAAGGCTTTTAAGTTACTGTTCCAAGCGAGCTGACAACCAAGAGTTCAAGTTGTTCTGGTACAGCTGTTCTGTTCAAGAGGAATGAGATGGAAACATAAATATGATAAAAAGGCCTGCTCCTGCTGGTGTTTGCTTTGTGGCAGCTCTTCACTGGGTATCAGTAGGTGCTGGGTTTGTTCCTGTTTCTGCCACTGTGCTGCTTTATGACCTTTGAAACACAGGAATTTCCTTCCCTTCCTCCCAGTTCTCACTGAGGTGGAATTTTTAAAGAATACCAGTTTGGGGCTGACTATGCAGACCCCATGAGCACAGGGCTCCCTGAGCATGTTTGAGTATCCAACACAGTAAGATGCTGACCTTGGCTTAGATAATTAAGAATATATGTTGTTTATCTCAGCTCTGAGTCTGATATATGTACATTTTAAAAGAACATCTGAACGCTCTCTGCCATTTACCCTAAAGAAATCTTGGAGATTTCCCTGTTTCTGTCTCCCTGCTACCCAGCCTGGCTTCACTGCTCCATTTTTATCTCCAATAAGCTTTTATTTGGAGAGGGGAAATACATTTATAAGAATGGTTAGCAAAAGCACTGCAAATTTCAGCAGTATAGAAGTGCAAGGGGAGGCCCATGATGTGTACAAACATGTCCAGAAACAAAAGAAAAAACTCACAGAAAGTAAAAGCAAGACAAAACAAGGGAAGGGTTTATGTGTCAGTGTTAGAGGAAGGTGAAAATGCTTCTTGGCAACATCTGAGAATCATTTGCAGCAACCGATCCAGGAGCTTTAGCGAGTAGACAATGTTTTTACATCCTCCCCCACCCCCTTTGTTAATCTTTACCAGGTAGCCAGACCTTTAATGTAATCGTGTGTCTTTCTTAGGGATGTGTTTTGAAAAATAAGGTGTTTGAAATGGCTCTAAGGTTGAAGTTCATAAGTCTGGTTGTAAGCCTTTGGTAATAATTTGGGAATTATAACAGTGTTCAGACTGGCCTGCAGAAGTCAGTGTGTCTGAGCAGAGCAAGATGGGAACATCTGCCTCTCCTCTGAAACAGGGAAATCATGTGCCTGTTTAATGGTGTCCCCATGAATGAAGCACAGAACACAACAGTGACTTACATAATTCAGAAACATTGAAGGTTGGGTGTTGAGACTTCAACGTTCTGAGCAACATCAGGCAATGCAAAAGAGCTATTAATTATGGTGCATGATTATTATTCCACTTGAGAGTATTTAGGAGGCAGCCTGGAAAAGTTGTGGCTTGGTTTGCCTTTAAACACACCCAAAATACTGGGCAATATTTGGTCAATGGTTTTGAGTGGCTGTGGAGGTTATTGCCAAAGTCTTTCAAGCACATTTGGGATTTTAGGTCACCTGGGGCACTGTGCAGTGCCAAATGGCTCTGAGCAATCCAACTTTGAGCATGATGGTGAAAGACTAACTCAGGTCCCGGGAGCTATATATGTCTGTTAACACTGCCCTGCACTGGTTCTTTATGATTCCATCCAGCTTCAGGGCTGGATTATTTGGTTTTTGGTTAGGGAGCTCTGCATCATGTTCCCTTTCTTTTTACAGAAATACTTTTCATTGTTTTGCAAAATCCATCCTCCTACATGGCTGCTTATACCAGCCACAAACTCATCAGACATCCATAAGCATATACGTGTAACTACAAACCCGTTCCGAGGAGAGACTCTCTAGTCAGAGTTCCCAAAGCAGGATGCCTCACAAAGTTGTGTCCTGTGTGTGACAGGTGACCATAAATCCAGAGTGGCCTTTGCCACACAGCTGGATGTGTCACAATCCATGATTCTTGCCAGCACCACCAAAACCTAAAGATGGTGTGGGTGAAACACCATTTTTGAAATATAATGATTTTCTGGCAACAGCAGGGAGTGGGATCCACTCAAGAGCCTTTGATTCAAGTTTCTTCCCTTTTAGAGCCCCAGGATGTTTGTGAGTGTTTTCAAGGAACTTTGGTTTGAACCAGTCAATAAGAAAAACAGTATAATCATAAAATATTCTGACTTGGAAGGCACCCACAAGGGTCATCCAGTCCAATCCCTGGCCCTGCACAGACACCCCAACAATCCCACCGTGTCCCTCAGAGTGTTGTCCCAACACTCCCGGAGCTCTGGCAGCCTCGGGGCCGTGCCCACTGCCCTGGGGAGCCTGCTCAGTGCCCACCACCCTCTGGGGGACGAACCTTTCCCTGAGATCCAACCTGAGCCTGCCCTGGCACAGCTCCAGCCATTCCCTGGGTGCTGTCCCTGGTCACAGAGAGCAGAGATCAGTGCCTGCCCCTCCTCTGCCCCTCATGAGGAATCCTATGTATGGTCTTTATTTAAGATTATATTGGCTCCTGATTACAATTTGCTTCATTTTCACACCTCACATTATGAGTTCCTTAAACAAAACCCCAAAACAACTCAATAGTTTCCAGTTGTTGTTTGTTGTTAAATATGACTTAGAAATTGTTAGGTCAAGCCTCTTCAATAGACCAGGCTACACTGTTTGTTTAAAGCTATGAGTAAAGCAAGTCATATGAATGTTTCCAAAGACTGTATTCCAAGAAGTATTTTTGGAAACATTAATGTTGTGTTTTTTAATGAAGGCCACATTCTGAGGCTACGACACCATATGTCACATTCATTTCTGCACTGGAAAAAAAAAAAAAGAGAGAAAGAGAAATAGAAAAGAAAAAAGAAATGGAAACTATGTTTGGCTTTTAAGTGTTTTTGGACTGGTGTCTCTGCATGCTTGTCATTGTTCCTTGGATGAGAGGAGAGTTCTTGGTCTGTTAATCTAGTCCATCCAACATATATTACACTCCATGGGCCTGACTCCTCTGCCTAGAAGTGTGTGCAGTCATTTATACTCAGTAAACTGAATGAAGACCTGAGGAAAAAAAAACTACCACTAGAAAGTTGTTTTTTCTTAAATTCATTTTCCATGGATATTTTGGCTTCATTGAAACCTACATCTCTGAGCTTCAAAACCAGCCTGAAAATGGGAAAAATACTTGTCATTTTTCCATCAAAAACTTGCAATTTTTGGAGAATAATGACAGGCTTTCCACAAAAATATTTTTTTTTCTTCAGAAACATCAGTTAGGAGTGTGAAAATTGTCAAAAAGAAACTGAGTTGTTCTGCTGTGTCCCCATCACTGCTGACTGGTTGGTGTTTGGGCTGGGATGTGTGGGATAAGCTGGAGACCTACAGGAAAAGGATTTGCCTTTCCCGGTGCTGCATCCTACAAGTAACTCATAAGCGTCCTGTAACTGATTATTTCAGCTAAATCTTTCCTTTTCTATTGGATTCCAGGTGATGAGGTCTCAATTCCTAACACAACTTCTTGCTGTTAGTCCCCAAACACATGGCCTAGACCTCATACTGCTCGAGTTCATGTGGTTGCAATCTGCAACACCATCCATTTTTCCTCCGCTCTGACAGAGGAATCTCCTAATTCCCATCACTTCTGAAATTTGTGTCACCCGCAGCTTTTATTAACAGACTGAATGCTTGTTGCAAACTCATTAATCAAAATTTAAACATTTTTGGCAGCAGGGCATTTTTTGGTTTGTTTTAAGGACCGATTTGAGAGGGTTTCCAGGATCTCGGAGAGGTTTCTTTTTCACGTGAAATGTAAATGGTTTCCTACAAATGGAACAAATATGTTGCTGTAGCACCAGCCCAGCAAAGTTCACATCCATGACCAGGTTTTTCTGGGCAATACTGAAACACAAATAATGATGAATGATTGTGTTTGATGCTTTTCCTGGCTAAAACACATTAGCACTGAACTTGCCTGCCCATGTTACTGAAGTCTGTATGAGGGGTTTTTTCCTAGGCATTTCTTTTAATGGAGGAAAGCAAGCAAAATTACAGCAAATAATTAACTACCTCCAATACTTAGCCAATTTTAAAAGGGTTTGTGCCATTCCTGTGATTTTTCGAGAGACTCATCCTGATTTGAATGTTGCTTCATGAGGTCATTAGAAGAGATGGGTCACCACAATGGTTTTGGATTTCTCTTTTCATCTACATGCTAAATTTTGGGATTCGTAAGGACATTTCTAACTAGTTGAATTTCTTGCTGCCTCATATTTCCAGGCCTGGTTTTGAGCAATGTTGTGTAACGAATGGCAGAGTCTGTACTCTTAAAAACATTGCTCGTGATGGTCACGGAGTGAATGTGTTTGGATTTGGTGTTGAGAAGTCCTGCCACAGGAAATTAAAGCAAAAATAAACTTTCTCTTTTATTTCACAGATTTCCAATGAAAAAAGAAAACAAGTAACTTCCAGTGTGTTCTGTAAATTGGTGCCACGAGGCAGAGATGAGGAAGATGACAGACCAGAGCGGTTCCTACAGGCCCATGACCATCCAGGGAAACAAGGTCAGTTACCAAGGCACATGCCAAGAAAGGCCTGAAAAGGGGATGAAAAGGCTTCAGAAGAGGTTTCTCCACAAGGATGGCAGCTGCAATGTCTACTTCAAGCACATCTTTGGGGAATGGGAGAGCTATGTCGTGGACATATTTACCACGCTGGTGGACATCAAGTGGCGCCACATGTTTGTGATATTCTCCTTGTCCTACGTGCTCTCATGGCTGTTCTTTGGACTGGTCTTCTGGCTGATAGCAATCCATCACGGAGACTTGCTCAACGACGAGGAGATAACCCCCTGCGTTGCCAATGTCCACAGCTTCACGGGGGCCTTCCTGTTCTCCCTGGAAACGCAGACCACCATCGGCTACGGGTACCGCTGCGTGACGGAGGAGTGCTCGGTCGCCATCCTCATGGTGATCCTGCAGTCAGTGCTGAGCTGCATCATCGACACCTTCATCATCGGGGCAGCCTTGGCCAAGATGGCCACAGCTCGGAAGAGAGCTCAGACCATCCGCTTCAGCTACTACGCCGTGGTTGGCTTGAGGGATGGCAAGTTCTGCCTCATGTGGCGCATCGGCGATTTCCGGCCCAACCACATGGTGGAGGGCTCCGTGAGGGCTCAGCTCCTGCGCTACAAGGAGGACAAGGAGGGCAGGATGACCATGGAGTACAGGGACTTGAAGCTGCTGAATGACCAGATCATACTCGTCACACCGGTGACCGTCGTCCATGAAATTGATAGTGAGAGCCCCTTGTATGGCCTGGACAGGAAAGCTCTGGCCAAGGACAACTTTGAGATCTTGGTGACGTTCGTCTACACGGGCGACTCGACGGGGACTTCACACCAGTCGAGGAGCTCGTATGTCCCCCGAGAGATCCTTTGGGGCCACAGGTTTAATGATGTGTTGCACGTGAAGAAGAAATACTATAAGGTGGATTGCTTACAGTTCGAAGAGACCACAGAGGTCTATGCCCCTCACTGCAGTGCCATGCAGCTGGATCGGAAGGAGCAGGAGTGGAACCGTGCCGAGAAGACACGGAAAAAGGAATCAGAGTCATCAGCACTGGAGATCAAGACATTTAACACCAACCAAAAGTCATTTAGTGCAGTTGCCCTCATCACCAGCTGTGAAGACCCAGAAGACCCAGTGACAACTGTGACTCAGCCCTCTGGAGAGGCTTCTTACCGGAAAGCAGCCGTGACCCTCAGCAGGCTCTCCATAGAGTCCCAAATCTAGCTTTGACTGCAGCTAAAATCACTCCCAACACATTCTCCCATCGTAGCTCTTAGAATATAAACAATGAACTCATATGCACAAGTATTTATGTTACAAACCTCGCTGACAGCGTGCCCACAGTGTAACACATTGCTGAGCTGCAAGAAGGAGCTTCACACTGGTTTGTGTGGGTATCAGTGACAGATTGGCTTTGGCACGAGAGAACAGCTCCCATTTGGGTTTTTAGAGAGCTACTGCACTTGAGCAAACTCATTGTAAACTTTATTACCCTGCGGGGACCCGTGTTGGACATACCCAAAGACAGATAATGATCTCGGCAGGGAACAAAAACAATGCACTGTGCCCTCTAGGTCAGATTTTTCAAAGCTGCCTAATTTATTTGGAAAGCCAGTTCCCAGTCTCTCCGGGAGGCTCTGAAACTCCACCATCCCAACAAACGGCTCCTCTCTAGCAGTTCAGATGGAACCTTCATCCCATGGTCCTGCTGGGGAATCTGTGGGGCCGTTCTTTGTAGAAGGGAGTGAACTGGCAATAACTGAGCCCAGCTTTGGAAACCTGCTTACACCCTGCCTATTCCTGTGGGACCCACAGTGGGATCCTGGAGAGCTTTTCCCACTCCCCAGTCATGAGCCATTCCCAGAAGTGCCCGGCCCTCAGCACTTGAGGGATGTGGGACATCCGCTGGCCTGGGGCTGTGGGGAGGCTTTGGGATGTGGCTCTGGTGGCTCAGAGGGTTGGCCAAACTGTCCCATGTGCTCTGGTCAGAAATCAAAGCAAGACCTCCAGTACGAAACCATCAAAATCAGGTCGAGCCTCCGGGAGAGGATCCTGTGTTTGAGTGAGCTGTGCAATATTTTATATCCAAGCGTCTTTCATTTCATTTCGCTTTTCTTTTTAGTATATTGTGCTTCTTGAAAAAGGCAAAAATCAATCTGGAGAACAAACAGGGTGATTTTGTCAAAATGAAATATGTTTGTCGCAAATTGCTGTGCAAAAATGATCCTTCACAGAGAAATTCCACACATTCATCTGTCAGCTCAATTTGGAAAAAAAGAGTGTTGATGCTTTGAAGTTGGCTGTGACATGGAAGTCCCATTCTCTGCACATCTCTGTAATGATTTAATAAGCAATAGCTCATCATGCTTTTTCCTCCTCATGATTACATTTAATTTGCATTGTGTTTAATTATCATGCTAATGTAAAATAATTACACCTGAGTTGGAGGGATTTATCTCACTTGACCTCAGCTGCAAAGAAATTAAGTGTTTTCCTGCTGATTGAGGCTCCCTGTGGTTACTGGAGCTCTTCTGTCTTCCCAGGGATTTCATCCCACCTTACTCTGGCTTTTTAGGGAGCTGAGGGCATCTCTATTTAGCCTGGAAAAGTTCATACCCCTTCATTTGTTCTGAAGGATACGAGATGAATGTTGGGGAAATACTGGCTAAGTTTAGGCTGCTAAAATTAGGTCTGACGAGTCATTCACATCATTCTGACTAATTAATTGGGTTTTTATGAGCTCATCACATTTAATGAAGAAAAAATAGCATGCTGAGTGTTTTTTCCCTGAAATTTACTCCATGTAGTAGCACTGGCGTATTATTTTTATGTATCTTGCATTTCTCTCTTGCTGGCACATGATCCCTTTAGGTAAAACCAAAGCCTGGTTAATCCAAAGATCATTAATTCATGTGCTGATTCATCAGCAGCTTCCTTTTATAAGAGCAGTAGAAAACATATTTTTGTATCCTGGATTTGAGCACTGGCAGACTTTGGGGAAATAGTCTAAAAAAAAAAAAAAAAAAAGGGAAGGAATGTAGGAAAATGTGTAAGGGTCTCAGTACTTCTGTGGCATTGGAAAAGAACACCATCCGGATTGTATAAAACAGGAAATAACCTCCAAGATATGGGAAATAATCCTTCCACACTCCTCTGGTCTTGGCCGGGTTTCTCTGTTCCATGTTGGGCACCACGTTTTGGGAAAGACATGGAGCAATTTGAAGAAAATCTGAAGATGGAGAGAACACGTTATTAAGGAAGCAGGGAAATGACTGAAGGTGTTTCAGTCCTAAAAGGAGCTGGGAAACACACAGCTCTAATACACAAACATTGCCATTTGAGAGAGGGACAATCTGGTGCTGGTACATGGTGGGTAGGACAGGAAAACATGGGATAAGCTGAAGGCAAAAGGATGGAAGTTAATTAGGAAAGAGTGTCATGAAGAAGGGGGAGCAGTGACAGAGCTCCAGGGTGTGTGATCTCTGTGGAGCCTGATGAGGAAAACACTGTCAGGACTGACACAGAATGGTCAGCCTGGAACTTTCCAGGGCTGATTTTCACAATCAGGGAGTGTCTCACATGAAATCTGCTTAACTGCTCACTTTACAAGTACTTACACGCCTCTGTGTGCTTGGTCACATAGTAAAGGCACAGACAGAGATGAGATACCACTGAGATATGTAATCAAACCCTCCCAAATCCCTTCCAAAGGGATCCACATTCCAGGTGCTGTGTGTGAAAGCAGCTCTCCCTGTTAAGCTGGGAAGCTCAGCTGCCTTTCCCTCTCCCAGCTCTGTTCCATGTGAGCCTCTTGCCGTGAAAAATCCTTTCCTCAGAATGACTTTGCTGTAAGTGAAAGTACCAGGAGTCTGATTTAGGGGTTTGTTTTGTGCTTCCTGGTATAGATAGATGAAAACACGTGAGGATGTCTGGTAATGTGTGTGTTGGCATGGAGGGCAACCACTGACTGATGAGATCAGGAAGAAACTTCTCTCCTGGGCTTGTTAATTCACAGCAGAATTCCAACCCTCTACAGTTCCTTCTACTTTCATGTATAGCACCTGATACCAGCCAGTGCTGGAGGCAGGATACTGGATGAACCACTGGTCTCAACCAGTCTCGCTTTTTCTGGCTTGCTCTGTTTGATATTTTAATTTCATTTATCACAGTATAAAACTCATGTATACTGATATATGGTACAGCATGCATTGAGTTTTTGTGAATAAAGACATTGAAATAAAGGACATGCCTCCACCACACGCCTCATGAGAGCACATTGGACTTTCCTTCCCTTCAGCCACAGATTTAAGCTTCCCTATCTTATGCATTAAGAGGTCATGGAAAGACTTCTAAGGTGCAGAGTAGGCTTTTCACTTTAAAAGATGCCAAATCGCAAGCCAAGTCATATTCTGTAAGCAAACAAGCCACCCAGAAACCCAACAAAGGTAATAACAGATGCATCCTCACAGCAGAAACACACACCTAACCCCTGAGCCATTGCAAAGGAATTGGATGAAAGTGCTCTCCAGCCCAAAAGGAAGCATCCAGATGCATTCAGAGCTCTTCAGTGAGTTGGGAGCTGTGCTGAAACACCCGGATTCTCCCGCTCTTCCAGGCTGTTTCACGTGCTCCTCGGGACTTCAAAAAGCCAATACCTTGGGCTGAAGTTCAGCAGCTTCTTCCCAGCCATCAAGAGGCAGGAACTGGCGTTTCTGTCTGGAAGTTGCTCTCCCTGTTCCCGTCTTTTCCACAAAATTTACCAGATGAAGCAAAATTTTAACAACAAAGAGAAAACATAAACCGCTTTGCATTGGACTCCTGACTCATGATTATAAACTGCATCTGGGTTATTTTCCCTTGGAAAGGAGCACTGTTGTTCCGGGTCAAGATTAATTTATGTCAAAGGGAATATAATAAGAGATTATTATATAATTTATTTTTCCAGCCTTGCTTACCACCATTCATTAAGGCAGCTGGCATCTCCTTCCCCGTTATCATGTATCATTTAGTGCATAGTTTTTGTGAAGTTGGTTTTCAGATGTGGGAAATAATATTTATCCCCTTGTTTATCCCTTGTTTCTTACACACTGTGCAGGAGGTCTGACCTCACTTCAGGAAATAAGAGGTACCTTTCAGGGCCTGAGAAGTGTTTGTGTAGGAAGAAAAAAATTGCTTGTAAGCTTTTTTTTAGCTCTTAAGTCTTTGTTGGTTTGAGATGGGGACCTGCAAAGAGAAAGAGTGGGTGTCTGTGGTGGGCAGAAGAGGCCCAAAGTAGGGAAGGAAGAAGCATCTGATACCAGAGTCACTTCCAGACAGACGAGAGGAAGTGTGACAGAAACAGAATCAGAACAAAACAAGAAGTTATGGTTTTCGTCTGGGCTGAAAAATGTGGATCGATGTTTTCATGAGGCTAAAAATCACAACACAGGAGCTACTTCCACAATGTAAAGCTTTTGTGGGGTCAATGCTGGTGGCTGAGGAGATGCTGGTGGGAATTGGATGAACACCAGGCAAAACCAGTATGAAGTTGGGTAGTTCTGTTTTAGGCTATTGTTGTTCCCTAGAAAGCCAGGAGTTTTGGAAACTGTGATACTGACACCTGTCAGTCAATGTTTTCTTCAAGCAAAACAACACAAAGTTACTCTGGACTGTCAAAAACACCCACGAATTTCCGATGTTGCCGATGCTGATCCTGGTGCCATCCCAGTCCCAGTCCTGATCCCAATCCCTGTCCTGGTCCTGATCCCAGCCCTGATCCTGATCCCAGTCCCGATCCCAGTCCCAGTCCTGATCCCAGGCCCTATCCCCATCCCCATCCCCATCCCCATCCCCATCCCCATCCCCATCCCTATTCCTATCCCTATCCCTATCCCTATCCCTATCCCTATCCCTATCCCTATCCCTATCCCTATCCCTATCCCTATCCCTATCCCTAT
>JAWWEU010000041.1:1930290-1983727 GCA_035583155.1 Acropternis orthonyx | reverse complement strand
ATCCCTATCCCTATCCCTATCCCTATCCCTATCCCTATCCCTATCCCTATCCCTATCCCTATCCCTATCCCTATCCCCTATCCCCTATCCCCATCCCGATCCCGATCCCGGTCCCGCTCCTGCAGCGCCGCCGCGGGCACGCGGCCGCCACCTGGCGGCGATGTGAGGAACTGCGGCGGGAGCGGAGCGCTGCCCGGGGCATCCGCGGCGACATCGGCGACATCGACCCCAAAGAACCCCCGCCCTCAGCTCCCCGCCTCCCTCTCTCTGCTCCAACACTCCCCCAAGGTCAGTTCTGCAGCGCTGCTCAGCCATCACCATCCAGGCGGCGCAACGTGGTGTCCTGCTGCTGGAACCCCCGGCCGTTTGGAAGTAGCACCCCCAAAAACCCCCTTTTGATAACCAGAAAAGTTGTAATCAGTGAACTCCCAGTATTGCCTGACCACTGCCCACACATTTCTGTAGCTGTCCTCTCAGTGCAATAAAACAATACAACACATCAACTCAGAAAGGACATTATTTTGCTATAAAATTGATTCGACACGTGCTGCGTTCCGCTGATTTATTCTGCATCATTCCCCTTTATATATAGAAGCAAAAGCTGGGAGGTGGCTTGATTTGCCAGCTTAGGTATATATAGCCAGGCCAACCTGGCTCCACTCCACCAGGAACCTTTCAAATAGGGCAATGAGCTATTTCTAGCCAAAGGGACTGACTTGGGGAGGTATCAGTGACAAGAGGCAAAGAGCTGCTTGTTTGTGTGGACCAGGGAACATGTGTGCGTGTAGGAAAGGCAATGCTAACGTTTATTATGTAAAACTACACACAGAAGGGCTCCAAAATAGAAATGCCTTAATAATTATCTCATATCCAGTGCCATGTCCACTTCTGAATGCACATTTTCCGTTGAACAGCTTTGTGCGTTCTCTCACGCATGGGAGTAGCTCCAATTAAACATCTGTTGCACCATCCATATCATCCTCCTCCTCCACATCCCTTCTCCAGGCAGCGGCTGGAGGAAGCTCCACAACTGTCAGGCAGCTGCTCTGCTGCGACTACTGGGCACTGCATTTGTTCCTCGTGTTTCCCCATCTTTGATCACAAGTCTCTCAGACTTGCCTGACAGGGGAGGGACTATTTTTGGTCTGATGTTCATGCAGCACGATCCCCGCTTGGCCCAGGTGCCAAAATGAGCTGCTGGCCTTTATGTGGCTGCTGTGCAAACCAGCAGTAGGGAGGGACAGTCCCAAAGCCTCCCAGTGGCACTGCCCTGCACTGTGGCTCGGTGAAATCTCTGTCCTGGGTGTCTCTAGCACAAATTGTAACAGCCATGCCCTGAGTGGGGCATGAAAAATAGGAATTATGCATCAGTGGGTAGGTCAGATTTCCAAGTGGAAACCAAAAAGAACACACAAGGGAAAATCCTCCTTGCCCACCCAGCTCAAGGGCCTTACTCGTGGTGGCCCCACGAATTTCAATGGGGTGGCTTCCAGAGTGACCTGTGGTAGGATGTGAAGTGGGAAACCAAATTTGGTAATTATTTATTGCAGTTCCTGGAATTACTCACTGTATACACTGATTAAACCCTCTTGTCTTCAGTGATCACCTTTTTCCACTCTGTTAGAGGGTCTTTTTTCTCTTCCTTCCATTTTTTTTTTTTTTTTTTTTTTTTGAGAAGTACCAAATAAAGTAGTCAAATCTAGTTCTTTACAGTCACACAAACCTTTACACACCACAAGCCATTTCCCAAGACCCTCCAGCAAACCTATGGTTGATAGTACAGGAGACCCAGAACCACAGATTTCCTCTGATACAGAGCAAGGGTGTGGGAGGATGGTTTGGAGAACCTTACACTGGGGACAGCAATCCTTGGGATTTTGGGTGGGAATCTCTAGCAGGGAAAATCACAGTGGAGAGGAAGCGTCGCATCTGAATCTACGTCTGCACATGTGGATGTGGGACTGAAATAACTCCCATCCCTTTCCTTATGTTAATAAAAAGGGGATAGTGCCTGCCAATTCCAGCTCATTTCATCCCCCTGAAATATGTGCACTTTCCCCAGCTGCATATTTGGCTTGGGGTAATTAGTGTAGTGCTAATTTTACCTGAGCTGATGAAAGTGCTGGAACAGCCTCACCATATTAAGGGAGGACCCACACCGTGGCCCAGCCTTCTGGGGCCTTTTTTGAGCAAAGAAAGTCATGAGTTTGACTTTCAGATTTGCTTCTCAGGGAGGCTTCTTCTTACCAGAGTTATCTGACACAACTGAGGGTAGAGAAGAGCAAGGTCAAGGATATTTGTGTGCTGGAAACTAAAAGCACTGAGCACTGAAATGTTGCCTTGTAGTAAATTACCTTATGCACATTAAATTACTCCAATAGATCTGCTTCTTCTCTTTGCTCTCCTGTGAGAGAAGCCACTTCCAGACACAAAAAGCACAAAGATGCTTGGAAGTCTTTTATTTCTTTCTGGGCCTTCCAAAAAGATTCAAAGTCAATTGATATTTCAGATGAAGATTCAGAACAGACACTTATTCCATCCAAGCCAGTTCAGCTTGAAAAAATTACAGTGAAGTACGGTCAGAGGAAAAGCAATTTGCCAGGGCTTGAAGAGTGTGAATAATGCAAAGCAAACAGCTCTCTGCAGTGTTCACTTGTGCTTCCAAGTGTGCTCTCCTGCACTGTGCACCCATTCTGCCTTCTCTGGAGGTCCTGGGGACCAGCATCACAGCTGGGGATTAAGGACAGCTGAGCTCGTTGGCGTTTTTGACTTCTGTAAACCTCGAGGGTTGGTTTGTGGGGTTTTTTTAACAAGACAGGCAGAACTGATTGGCACTGCTGGCACTTGATCCCAAGCTCTGGAGTCACCCCATCAGGAAAGAGGAACAAAGCCAGCCTGCTGTGCTCTGCTCTGGTCTGTTCTGCAGAGAGTTTTTTGTGCCACCTTTGCTGTCAGAGAGCACAAGCATCTTTCGTACTGCCACAGGTGCCATGACAAGTCCCTGTTCATTCTCTTTCTCTCTTTGTCTCTCTTGCTGCTCTCTCCCTCTCTCCCCTTTGCCACTGATAGTCTCTACATGTGTTCTCTGCCCTTTGTCAAATCAAGACAGTCACAGCCTGGGTGCTGATATTCCCTCTGCCTGTTACCAGTGGTCTCAGGAGATGTTTGGCTTAGATTAAAATGGAATATATATCAAAGTGCAGCCCTGAATTGAGGTTTTCCCAGTTGAGGAATGTGGACTTCTTGGAGTCAGCCTGTCTTCTTTGTGAGCCACGGCGCGTTTACGCCCATCTGCTGAAAATGCTGCCTCATGCCAGCCCGGTCTGCAAGGAGGGAAGGGCCCTGGGCAGCCAGCTCCCTGCAGCACCCACCACACGTGTGGGCAGCAAGCACAGCCCACACAGACATCCTGGGACTTGGGAAGCCACCACAAGACCACGATGTCACCAGGTCTCACAGCCACTGAGGGCTGAAGCAACTTTGACATTTAGCAACTTTCCACACTGAATTTTTTTAATGCTTGATGGGAAATAAGACAATCTTTACCCCTCCAGGCCCTGTCACAAGGTTGCTTAATAGGGTTTGGACATTAGCTCAAATAATGTCAGGGGATCAAAGCCAACTTCTGAGTATTAGGGAGATTACAGGGAACACACGGCGGCTGCTGAGGTGCAACATTTCCCAGCACAAAACAGGGAGAGCCTCCTTCTGCAGCCATCCTTTCCCTTCTGGCATCTGGATGAGGCTGAACCAGAGCACAGGACGTACAGTTTGGCCCAAATTCCCATGCAGGATGGCCAAGGGTGGGTGAGGAATCCTTCCCCTGTGTGTAAACGAGAGGCAGGACTTAGCCTGGAGGCACAAAATGGCATCAGAAAAGCAAATAAGCAGCACAGGATCGTGATAGCCAAAGAAAGGAAGCTGTGGCATTTACTTGCTGAAGATTATTTCCCCTCTGACGACAGATTTTTCAAGTGACAGGGGTGTTTTCGCGGGTGGGCCTCGGAGGGCTGGTCCAAATAATCAGTCAAAAACAATATCAGGAAGTTTAACCAACAATTTTGAGCTCGGTTTGGTTTTACTCATCTGTTCAATTTTAGTTTGGAGGGGCATTTAGAGAGGTGCCAGCTAATTTAATTTGTGTCCCTCCTTCCCGGCCACGCAGGAGTTCCGAGCAGGGCAGTGCAGCCAGAGACCTGCTCCGTGTCTCCTGGCCAGGCTCTCCTTGCTTAGCTTGGCTTCCTGACCAGGGCAGGGCAGGCACAGGGGAGGAGAGATGCTGCGATGGCTCTGAAATGTCTCAAGGCTCTCCCAAAAAGGTGGGACTGCTCACCAGCAGCTCCAGCAGCTGCAGGACCTTTCCTGGTGCACCTGCAGATCCGCCACAGGAATTCACTTGTTGATCAAGCTTTGAAGAATCCAGCACAAACACACAGCCACCCCCCCGAGTCCCCTCTCAGGGAGGGGACTCCTCCACTGCCATCAGCATGGAAGTTCCCACTGGATGTAAATAGGCCCAGCACTGGCTCCTCAGGAAACTTCAGCTTGTTTTCTGCTGTGGTTTTCCTTCCACAATGGCCAATGATCTAACTCTCTGTTTTTAGCACAGTTTATTTGCTTTCCAGGAGAGAAAATAAACTCTGATATTGTCATTTATGCTGCGGCCACAGACTCCAGGCAGATTCTGAGGTTGTGGTACAAACTGATAGAAAACACTGAGGACATTTGATCTCAGCTAATACAGTAAAACAAAAAGTGTGAGAAAATGAGGAGAGCAGTCATTTGTGTGATGTTAACCCAAATCAGATTTTTTCAAGTTTATAAATGCAGTTTTCAGTGGAGTGGATACACTGATGGGTAATAAATTACAGTGATAGGAAATGATCAGCAGCAGAAATGCAAGACGCACACTGCAACGCAGGAAAAGCATGCAGGGCTTTAACAGAGGCTCTCTGATCCCTGCTGGGTGGCGTTCTGCTCTTGGAAGCAGGTTTCATCATGTACCCACATATTTCACATCATCTCTCTCTCAGGAACTACCAAACATCACCTGAGAAACTGAAGCTGCCTGGCTTGAATCACTTTGGTGAACCAAGCTGTGAATACAAACAGCTCAGTAGGAGAGATGCAGAAAAGACATGCCACAACTTTGCTTAGGAAAGACAAAATCTTTCTAGCTCTTTCTGTTGCAACCGACTTTTTATTCATCCTTGCCACTCCCTTTCCCATTGGAAGCTTTCCGTGTTTCTGCCCATGGTGGCACACACAGGTCTCTGCTTTCTCCCTCCTCTTACAGCCACAGTGCAGTTGGAGGAAACACAAGCCTGTACTGACCCCCACTTCTCCTCCTGCACAGAACTCCAGAAGGCAGGCTGCCTCCTATTTTTGCTGACCAGATGTTGTTATGCCAGGGAGGTTGGTGGTAGGATCCTGAAGGGGCAGAGAAGCCTTTCCCCCTCGCAGCTCTCCCCACGCTCACACCTTGAATGACGCTTTATAAGGACCAACTTGTCAAACTCTGCCAGTCCCATGGAAGGAGGTTAAGGTTTCATTCCTGCCACAGCTGAGGGACCCAGCCCCTGTCTCTGCTTTGGAGCAAGTAGGTGACTTGACTTGGCTCAACAATCCCACTTCTCTTATCCTTTTCTGCTAAGAGAAACAGCCAGAGAATTGGGATTGTTCAGCCTGGGGAAGAGAAGGCTCTGGGGTGACCTAATTGTGGCCCGCCAGTACCTGAAGAGAGCCTGCAAGAAAGATGGAGATGTTGACAAGGGATGGAGTAACAGGACAAAGGGAAAAGGATTCAAACTGCCAGAGTGTGGGTTTAGGTTGGATGTTAGAAAGAAATCCTTCCCTGTGAGGGTGGGCAGGCCCTGGCCCAGGTTGGGCAGAGAAGCTGTGGCTGCCCCATCCCTGGAAGTGTCCAAGGCCAGGTTGAACAGGGCTTGGAGCAACCTGGGCTGGTGGAAGGTGTCCCTACCCATGGCAGGGGGTGGAATGGGATGGTATTTAAGGTCCCTTCCAACCCAAACCACTCTGGATTTTATTCTTCTGATTCTGTGACTGTGACAGCCCTCAGTGGGTAACCACTGAAAAACTGAGGAACATCCACCCCTTCGAGAGCCCTCCTGCTCTCGAACCCAAAGTTTGCAAGCCAGAGAAACACAGAGATATTCTTACCCTGTTCTGTTCAGCTGAGCAGGAGCCTATCCTGATCTTAGGAAACCTGGTATGCCAGTAGCACTAGGAACTGAAGCTGTGAGGAAGAGAATGAAAGTGCAGTCACACAGTTCTGTGTGTGCAAGCTGCTGGCTCTTAACCCTTTTCCTTCCAGGAATTGTCAAGTTCCTCATGTCAGCTCCATGAGCATGTTCTCACCACTCTGACAAGTTTTATTAACTATTAACTCCCTTTCCCTTGAGGTATCCAAAGAATGGGAGCTATGGAAGTTCATTAAATAACTTTGAGATTAATAGGAAAGTATTAACTTTATGAATATGTAATTGCTTGCTCAGTTTCATCGCTTACACTGATATCATTAATCCAGATATACATTCCCCACCTCTGCTTCTGAGGACAAGTTGCCACAACTGATTGCTGGCTGGACAAGGCAAAATGTAGAATATTGCCATGTGACAAACAATGCCAGATGTCCCTGACATTTATTGCAATTCTGGGAGATTATTCACAATCCTCAACTGTGAAAACTATTACTAAATGGCACTAGAACTGTCTGGATACAGCAAAGGTTCGAGAAAACATGGAATGTGCAAGGTGTACATTAAATATCAGATTAACATTTCTTCATCATTTTAAGGCCTTAGACCCTGCAGGTGTTGAAAGCTGAGAACTCACTTTTACCAACAGGTCTCTATCATATTTTATTGGGTCTGAAAGTTTAGCTGGAAATTAAAGATCCTTTAAATTAGGCACCTTAATTTGTTGAGAATCGAGCCACATGGAATACAGCGTTGGAAAGAGGTTTTCTTTGGCAGAACTTCTTGGGTTGCTGTTGGATTCACAGTTAGATACAGTTCCTGCTAGCAATGGATTACTGTTTGCAATTCAGTATTTCAAGATTTCCTCACCTGGTTTCCCACATCCCCCACCTGCAGTAGCAAAGACTGAAAGCATATACATTTTTTTTTTTTTTCCCAAATGAAGTCGCTGCCTTGTGATTCGTCCTTAGAATAAGACCAAATGAGACAGCCTGAAATCTTAAACAGAGATTTTGGACACAAAATATGTGGTTAAAAAAATAATGTGAATGGGGTGTGAGTTCCACTCGTCTCAGATATATAAAGCAATTCAATTTCCTAAGTCATATTTCATCCCTCCTATGAACAAACACATTTTTATCCAATATAACTGTCTCACTAGCTGCACATCTGTATATGCCATTTGCTTGCAAAGTACAAAATATATTTATTTGCTCTCTCAAGCCTTATCAAACATGTAACCATCTCTCTGTGGAATTTTCACAGGATTTACCCATTCCTTCTATTACCAGTGTGGTTCATTTTTCCTTGGAGATCCCAGCATTAGACCTATAAAGATCCAGTTAATGTCTAAACCCCAGGGGTTTACTGTGAATGGGGAAACCACCTTTTCCTGATGAATATTTTCCAGTTGACTTAATGGGTCGAGAAGAAAGGCAAACTTATGCCAGTTTACATGCATGGAAATGGTGAGACCAGAAAAAAGAGCCCAACGTGTTATTTATGGCATTTCTTCTCATCTTGTGGAAACCGACTGCTTTGATTCCACCAGACCATGTTTTCTTTGCAAGTACAATACAATTAAGCTATTTTCAGCTGGCAATAAAATCCTTGAGAACCAAAGCAGATTTGGCCACTTTAAGAGATGAAGACTAATGCAATCTGATAATTAGGTCATTTCACCGCCAAGACAGAAAAAGCAATTTAATAACATCTCCTGTGGAGCGAGACAGGGGCTAAAGCCTCTGCTCCCAGCTGGCAAGGGCTGTGCCTGCAACACAACTCTCGGTTTGCTTCCATGGGACATCTGCAGATCTCTGCAAGCCGAGGGGCAGGGTGGCTGTGGTGAGAACTGAACCATGCCAGGGAAAGGGCATAAAAAGCCCCTTCTTTCACTGATACAGCCTGGAATATCTCTATGGAAAGCAGCCTTTTCTTATGCCTCCTACACTGGTGTGAAATAGGAATGTTCTGCCTTCCCAGAGCCCTTCCTACCCCTTGGTACCATTTCTTCTGCACATAGAGGGTCTTGTGTTGAAAACTCCTCAGCCCTTGACCATTTCACATCACTCTTCTAATGTTTCAGTCAGGAGGCAGTGAGAGATTTCTGAGGCAGGGCTATACCAAATTAGAAAACCAGTCATCGGGAGAAGGAAAACAAACCCTCTCTCAGCCTTGAGGGTTAAGTTTTCAGCTGCCTCTCACCCTCTTTGTCCTGCCTTGTTGCAACAGGAAAGGGTTTTTTAGAAACTTTTCTTGTAACTTCGACTTCCCCGTTTGAGTGTTTGGAAGGACTTCTCTTGCTGAAGTCCATGCAGGTGGTTCTGTTCTGGTTTTCATTGCCTGTGTAATAGATTAGAATCGATATTTCATTCTAAGAAGAGCTTTCTGGGCAGAGCTGCTCTGCGTTTGAGAAGGCTGTTAAACCTTCCTTGGTGTGAAATGCTGAATGGCTGTGAATAAGCCTTACTCATAACAGTGGATCTGGGATCTCTGGGTGCAATAGGTCTGCAGTTTTTATCACTGGGTTTGCATGAGTAAAGGCTGAGTAAGAGTCTACAAAGTCAGGCTGCAATCCATAAATATCTTGTGGATGTTGCACAGGGAATTGCTGGACTCACTCCCCAGCTCACAGCGTGTGTTCTCAGCAGAGCATCTCTTCCCAAGCGTGGATTGCAGCTCTACTTTATTTCATTTCCATATAGATGGGCACATTCTTCTTCAAGGTGGGTCAAATTGTTACTGTTTTAGCTGTTCAGAGGAAGTCACAAACACTCAGAGTAACATGGGATATGTTTTTCTCTAATATACGTACATGAGCAGTGCAGTATTTGTGCCTGTCTTTCAAATCCGATGGATTTAATGATCTTCGCTTTACTGAATGAACAAGATAATTGCATTCATTGCCTCTTATGGATCTTTTTTCCCAGTTTCATCATTCATAAGAGCGTTACATGACTTTCCTTCCACTTCAAAATGAACAGAACCACCCAAGAACAACCAATAAACAGTATGATTGCCCAATGTGCCAGATTGCTCAATATACAGAAACACTTGTCTCTTCTTCCCCCTCCCTTTTGCATAAAGTTTGCGCATCCTGAACACACACGCTGGGCACTTCTAACCCAGCTGCACTTGGCCATTGTGTTTATTGCTGCAACAACACGGCACTTCCTCATTCGGAGAGTGGGGAACTCTGCAAACGCTGTCAGTGCCAGGAGTTGCAGTTGGTGGGATAGTTCAGCTGCACCAGAAGTGTGTTCTTAAAACCTCTGCGCCATGAGAGAGCGTTTGGGAAAAGCACTTCCACTGAGTGCTTAAAGACAGCTCATGTCAGAGTTGTAAACTTAGGAAACAAGCGAGGAGGAGGAGAGTTTAAGCAATGAGGAGCGACCGCAGGCACCGGCATTGCTGTGGAAAGTAAGGAGTCATATTTACAGCCTGCTCTGGACATTGTAAGAAGCTCCTCAGAGGAGGGTGGCCGATCCACTCAGACCATTCTATCCCTCAGTAGCTCCAGGCAGATCTCCCTGCTGATTCCCACTGCCTTGACCCAGAAGCATCCCCAGCACCCGTTTTCTGGGGGTTGCAGAGGCTGCCGTCGCAGCCCTGGGTGCAAATCAAGGTGTTTATGCCAATTTCTAAAGCCTTGAGTGCTCTGCCCTCCTTGCACCCAGCACTCACCTTGGCTCTTAGTTTTCCAGCACATGACAGGGCTCCTCACTGGATTTCAGCTGTTGGCACTTGGGAACTCAGCTTTCCAGGGGGCAGCAGGAGTGTTCTGCAGTGGACACCTGCCTCGGAAACTAACACCCCTGTGCTGTCCATCAGAGCTTGGCAAACTTCAGGCTATGCTTACAAGGCTGTTTTTGTTCCTGCAAGACTCCCAGCCAGACATTTCATCCTTATTTTTCTTTGTCTTAGGCCACGTTCACTGTAGGGAGGACAGGCTATTAAAAATCATCTTGATCTGTACATATTTCAAGCCTGGGCAGCCGGACTGAGCTGCCACAGGTGATGCAGGGAACAAAGACGTGGATCTCACGCACTGCAGCCAGGCTAATACTGCTCTTGCTTCCAGCCGTGCTCCAAAAGATCTTAGTTCAGACATCAAAGCTCTTGTTTTGGAAGGGATGTTTGATTTGAGTTAAAGAGAAGGATTTTCAGCTTAAGGAGCTGTGCTGTGCTTCCCTGGCTTCTCGTGCCTGTTAGGGTCAGGAGTTTGGGATAAAATACTCTTCATCTCTGCATTTCCCTTTGCTAAAATAAAGGAACCGAAGGGACGAAACTATTCTGTCTCCGGTATTTTTTTTCTCACTGCACGGGGCCCCGGACACCAGCCTGAGACACGCGAACGGGAGCGAGCAGGCGCTCAGATCCCACACGGGACCTTCCCAGGTTGCCTGCGGAGTCCCGCAAAGGCGTTTATCGCAGCGGAGGGAGGGTGGGGGGTACCCGCGGCAGGTGCTGGGTGCCCGCGGGCGCACCCGGAGCGCCCCGGTGCCGGGGAACGGGGCATCGGCGCTGCCTCCACCGGGGCTGCTCGGGGACCCTCCGCACCGGGAGCCAGGGGACCAGGAGACCAGCCGCATTCTCCTGGGACCCTCGGCATCGGGAATCCCGGGACCAGGAGACGGGCCGCCTTCTCCTGGGACCCTCCGCATCGGGAGCCAGAGGACCTGGCGCCTTCTCCCGGGACCTTCCACACCGGGAATCCCGGGACCAGGACACCGGCCACCTTCTCCTCGGACCCTCAGCACCGGAGACGCGAGGACCAAGACACCGAGCCGCCTTCTCCCGGGAACCGGCCACCTTCTCCCGGGACTGTCCGCACCGGGGACACGCGGACCAGGAGACCGGCCACTTTCTCCGGAGACCCTTCGGCCAGGGAACCCGGGGCACCGGAGTCTCTCCGCCTTCTCCCGGGACCCTTCGGCCCAGGAACCCGGGGCTCCGGAGTCTCTCCGCCTTCTCCCGGGACCCTTCGAACCGGGGGTCTCACCGCTCCACCGGAGCATCCCCGCTGCGCTCCCGCCGCTCCCGGTCCCGCATCTCGCTCCCCCGGTTCCCCCCTCGGTCACGCCCCCCCGGCCACGCCCTCGGGCTGCCACTGGCCCTTGTGGCGAGGAGGGCGTGCCCGCCGCGGCCGCTATTAAACATCCCATGGCCGCCCGCAAAAAGGGGCCGCGGGCGGGCGGGAGCGCAGAGCGGGCGGGTGGGCGGCGGGCACCGGGTTGGCTTCTGCATTCCCCTCTGCTGCTGGATCTTACACCGCTGCGCTCTGACAGGCACCTCCCTCGCGGCCGCGGCAGGTAAGAAGCTCCTTCTCCATCCCTTCGAGACGCCCACCCGCTCTTCCCACCCCACCCCGGGGGAGCGCAGCCCCCCGCGAAGGGGAGGGGAGATGCGCGGCAGATGCGGGCGCGCGCGCCGTGTCGCGACAGCCCCGACATGAAGCTCCCCTTTGTCAGCGGCTGCGCCCGCGGTTTGGAGGGGGAACTCCTGCATTTCTCGCGCGCCCGTCCGCGAGCTATTCTCAGTGCCTAGAATAATTCGATAGGTATGGCTGGAGCGCTCGAGCATCTGCTTCCAGCATCTGTTTGTGCTCATAACTTTCCGTGCACCAGCTGCTCCCCTCCACCCTCCCCGGGATATTTTATCCTGGGGAAGGGCTGGAAGTTCGCATGACAACTCCGTGTCGCGCAAGGCGCACCGCTCCATCCCTTTCCCTTCTTCTCGCCTGTTGTTCCTGCACAAGAGAGAGGTCAGAAGCAGCGAGTCTCAGCGCTCAGATGCGTGGTTTTGGGTGTCCGGAATGGTTTAGAGGGATATGGAACGAACCTGCGGCTTCATTCATTGGCAGGATGGAAACTGCGGTGTTCCTTTATTTCTGATCATCCAGCTTAGAAAAAAAAATAAGAAGAAGGAAAAAAAAAAAAAGCAGCCTGTGAAGAGCCGTATTGTTTCAGCTTCGTTCATGACAGTCACAGGAAAAAATACTGATAAGCAAAGGCAGATTTGGGGGATCAGTGGCCGGGGCGGGGGCAGGGGGGGACCCGCAGGTGCCCGGGCTGAGTCGGACCCGCAGCCCTGTCCCCGCCGCCTCCCCGCCCCGCGGGCTGTCCGCACTTGTCTCTGTGTCTCAGCCTTACCTTTACACTTGTTTGCTTTTCCATCCTCGCAGCCGGTGCACCACGTACACCCCCTGGTGATGGCTGTTCCACTCGTAGTTATTTTGTCATCGGCTACAAATACCCTGAGGCCGTCTCCTTGGCAGGACAGGAGATGCCAACGCCACTTGTCCCTTTTCTCTTGTCTTTGCACCAATTTCCCTACATAATCTGAAATTTTAAATTTTTATTTTTTTTCCCCCACTGCCTGTCCGTGAAGGACAGACCCTTCTGAAGGCAGCTCACCGCTCCGTGTAACTTGAGTCCTACCCACACCAGCGGAGAAGCCCTGGGGAATGACTTTTAAGGAGAAAGGTTACAGGGGTGGCCGTGCCCAGCAGCGAGGGAGCAGGAATGTGGGAACAGGCTTCGCTGGGGCGAGAAGCTTCTTTGTTCTGTTTTCCGAGGGCAGCAGGGAAGGCGCTTGGCTGAGATGGTGCTGGTGCTCTCTTGGCAACATGTGCCCGGCTCGCTCCGCAGGGCTGTGTGGCGTCAGCCTGGGAATAAGTGCTCCAAGCGCTCGTTAGTGCTCCTCTCTACCCACCCCCTGCTCTCCGGGCGCTTCAGAGTTTTCTGCCACTCTTTAACCTTCTGCACAAATTCCCTTCGAGCTGCTCGTTGCAGAGTTTAGACATCCGATGTGAGCTCTTTCCCCAGGGAAGGTCTGCAGGGGGTTGCTTGCTGAGGGCAAAGTGAGGGTTTGGGCTTCTCATCGTGGCATTTTCCGAAATGCTGGCTCAGAAATGCTGCAGATGCAGCACAGCCCCGTTTTCCCCACTCCTCCAAGCATCCCCCTTGCAGCAGAGCAAGCCAGAGCTCTCCCATCCCATCTCATCCCTTCCCAATAATGCTGTGTCAGTGCCAGTACTGGCAATTACAAGCTGCCTTGCTTGTACTCCCTTCCAGGAGGAAAAGTAACCTGGATTAATAATAATAATAATAATAATAATAGCAACAACAATAACACACCTAGTGATGACTGAATTTACAACTGCGTGTGCGTGTCTGGCTGCGCTGCCCTGAGCCCGCTTATACAGATACTGGGGTGGGTTGGTGGGTGCTGGGTTGGCTCCTTTTGTCCAGAGAGGTTTGCAGGGGTGATCCCACATCAGTCTGGCATTTTTGGTGCCACCAGCAGCTGATGGGATGGGGGGCAGCAGACTTGTTCTGCCTTGGAGCAGCAGGTGGATTAGCAAAATGAGAAGTACCATTAGATTTTTATGCTAGTTTGTTTCTGGGATTTTGGGGGGACCTCTGATGAAACCAGTTGTGAAGGTCAGGGTGAACCCTGATCAGGTGTGTGGCCGGGCAGCCAGTGGATCCACTGGGTGTTCCACAGGACCTGTGCTACCATGAACAGGAGTGAGATCAGACCCACTGGCTGGTCCCTGTGCACAGAGCCGGTCCTGCTCCAATCCCACTCTGAGCACTCGCAAGGATCAGAGGTAATTTGTGCTGGAAAAGCAAGAAGGCAGCTACGCTGTGGTGGAACATGCCAGATCTTGTGGGATAAACTTCCAGCAGTCTCTAAAGGTGTCCCCAGGCAGACCCCTGGGTTTAGGGACCCTTATAGCCAAATGGGTGCAGGTCCTCTCCCAAGGGCACAGCACCCACAGAGCAGCCAGGGAGGAGAAATGCCATGCAAGGTGCAGGAGGCAGAAGGTGCTCAGCCCTTCAGGGGAGGAATGTGACAATGTATGATGCCTAATTTGGGTCCCAAATGTCTAAATGCAGCCAGCTTGCCATAGGAAGCTCCGTTAGGATTCCAGTGATTTGTGGAATTCAAACAAATGTCCTCAGGTCAAGACTTTTGTGGGGGAAGCTGCATATTCAGACGCTTCAGACTTTACATCCTATCTTTCCCACTGCCACAAGTTTTCCTCTAAAATCCAGGAGACAATGCAGGGAAAAAAAACCCCAGACTTCAAAATAAACTGTTTCCTAAGCTGTGTGTTTCCATCAGCTTGGAACAAAACAACCGTGGAAGCTGACCATGACTGTGATTATAAGATGTGGTTTATAAAAGTGATCGATTTGCAGACCAATACAATGGCTTTTCAAGAAGTTTTTTTTTGGTGTGGAATGTATTAACAGTAATTTCACTTCACCTCTGTGTTCATGTTTCTAATAAAAGCATTTTTTCAGCCAAACCAAAAATCATTTAAGTGAGCATTAAAAGAATTCTTTTGTATTTTTGAGAGTGATAACCTTGATGGGAATGAGAAACCCCATGAAGGCGGGGAAAAAGTGGATCCTTAGTGTAGGCAAGACAGTTGTATAAGAATAAATGTACAGAATAATAAGGCAGCTACACCATAAGCTTTCCTGCTGAAAGCCGCACTCAAACTGGGCATTACTGAACCTTTAGAAAGCTGCCAAAATGTCTTTGTAGGAGCTGAAGTCACAAATGACTAATCTTGGCAAGTAGGCATCGGGACGCATTCTTGCACAACAAACAGGAGTGAGGGGAAAAAGAGGAGATAAAAGTAAAGCCTAAAGAGATCCTGAAGGGGAAAGGAGCCCGCACACAACTGTGAGCATGATGATGTTGCTGTTGGTCACCTGCTCTTTTCCTAACAAGTGTTTGCTGAGCTCAAGCCTTTGTAATGTGGTTGAAGGATGTGGGAGGGTTGAGGAACTGTTTGAAATCACTGAAGTTTTTGAAACACCTCTGCAGGGCTTTAGGGGCTGCTGTTGGGAAAGGAGAAAACATCCTGTCTACAGCTGTTGTCAGATTCAAGTCAGAGGGAGGGACAGTACTGAAGCCACTGGTGGGCAGAGGTCCTGGTGGGCAGGGGTTGTGCAGCACGGTGGCTGCAGCTTTGTTGCATTTTGGACAAAGTCAGAGAGGACTTTTGATAGCATTAATTTAGGAAGAGCATTGTGATTTAATCCCCTGCTATGGTAAATAGTTCAAAGTCTTCTCTCTCATGGCAAAGGGACAGCAGACATTCCCCACCACTCGGGTTTAGCTTTGTGTCCTCCGTGGGGCATGTGTGGATGGAGCAGTGGCATTAATGCATCTCTCCTCTGCAGTATTTCAGTTCCATTTCCTGATACACAGAACATGACTTAATGGATGACGCACTTGTTAAAAGCTAAACCTGGGCCCAAGCCAGACCTCCCTGAAACAAGTTTGGTGGCTTTTCCCCTCAGGAAGGAGGTTTTGTAGCCTCTCAGCTGAGTCTTAATTGGTGATGTTTAAGACCCCTGGGACACTCAGAGCCGTTACCTGTTGGAGATGGAATCAGCTGCCTTGGGTCCTGAGGGGAAGGTGCTGGTTCTTGCTGCTGAAGGTGTTATGAAGAGGCTCAGCTGGTTCTACACCGTCGTAGCCTTTTGGTAGTTGTACTGTCAGGAGCAGATGAGGATCGTTGCAAGGTTTAATTTGCTTCATACAACTTATGCTTAATGTGAGTGTATAAACTGCAGAGATCCTGATGCCTTTCTGGAGTTAAAGAGGAATTAATGCAGTCCTTATTCCTGCCATTTGCAGACAGCACACAACTCATTCTTTTAGCTTAATTATAAAAAATTATGTGAGATATAATTTCATGAAAATCACTGCCATTTGCACTCTCCAGGTTTATTGCTTTTCCCCATACATGCCACCTTCCCTTTTGCACACGCCCTGGTATGTCATTGACAAACAGTCCTGGAGACTTTGTATGTCACTGCAAACAACTTCAGTATTTATGTTTGAACAGATGGACGTTAAAGTGAGTTGTTTGTTTCAAAATACACAGAAAGCCCAGTTGAAAATAGCAGAGAGATTCTTTGCATGTCCATCTTTAAAGTGAGTATTGCTGAGAGACCTGTGTGACAGGATCACTTCCTTGCTTTCCCTTGGGAAGAGCAATGCCTTCCTCACAGTAACGGTGTGACTCCTGTTGAGGCACAGTTGTGAACACTGGGCATTGCTGACAGTGTTGTTGAGAAAAAGGAAGCTGTCTGCAGGAGTAATTTTCCTTGATTCTTTCAGGTTTGAGTCCTTATCCTGTTCCTCCAGGATCTAATACGACATTTCTCTTTCTCTTGCAGACCATGCCCTCTCTATGACGGTTGCTTGCTAAGCTAACTCTGCATGCCAGAAGACTGTCCTTGGTTGATCCAAGGGCTGTTGGGGACTCCGGCCTCTCCCCAGTTTTTCCGTGTGTGTGTGTTCCTCTAGAACTTTCAAAACTGTTTCTCCAAAGGGTTTTGCAGAAACTCAGACTGTTTTCTAAAGCAGAAGCACCTCAGTCCACAGCAGTAGTGATGGGCAGCGTGCGAACCAACCGCTACAGCATCGTGTCTTCGGAGGAGGACGGCATGAAGCTGTCCACCATGGCCGTGGCCAACGGCTTTGGCAATGGGAAGAGCAAGGTACACACCAGGCAGCAGTGCAGGAGCCGCTTTGTCAAAAAAGACGGCCACTGCAATGTCCAGTTTATTAACGTGGGGGAGAAGGGACAGCGATACCTGGCAGATATCTTCACCACTTGCGTGGACATCCGCTGGAGGTGGATGCTAGTTATCTTCTGCCTGACTTTCATCCTCTCCTGGCTTTTTTTTGGCTGTGTGTTTTGGTTGATTGCACTGTTGCATGGGGATCTGGAGAATCAAGAGAACAGCAAACCTTGTGTCTCTCAAGTGAGCAGCTTCACCGCAGCCTTTCTGTTCTCCATCGAGACCCAGACCACGATCGGCTATGGCTTCAGGTGTGTCACAGACGAGTGCCCCATTGCAGTGTTCATGGTGGTTTTCCAGTCTATAGTGGGCTGCATCATTGATGCCTTCATCATTGGTGCCGTCATGGCAAAGATGGCTAAGCCAAAAAAGAGAAACGAAACTCTAGTCTTCAGCCACAATGCTGTGGTGGCCATGAGAGATGGAAAGCTGTGCCTGATGTGGCGCGTGGGGAACCTGAGGAAAAGCCACTTGGTGGAGGCACACGTGCGAGCACAGCTCCTCAAATCCAGGATCACATCGGAAGGGGAGTACATCCCCTTGGATCAAATAGACATCAACGTAGGGTTTGACAGCGGCATAGACCGCATATTCCTGGTGTCCCCAATCACCATAGTCCATGAAATAGATGAAGACAGTCCTTTGTATGACTTGAGCAAACAGGACATGGACAATGCTGACTTTGAAATTGTAGTAATATTAGAGGGCATGGTGGAAGCCACTGCCATGACAACCCAGTGCCGTAGCTCCTACCTGGCAAATGAAATCCTCTGGGGCCACCGCTACGAGCCCGTACTCTTTGAAGAGAAAAACTACTACAAAGTGGACTACTCGAGGTTCCACAAAACATACGAAGTGCCCAACACACCCATCTGCAGTGCCAGAGACTTAGCAGAAAAGAAATACATTCTCTCGAACGCAAACTCCTTTTGCTACGAGAACGAAGTCGCCCTCACCAGCAAAGAGGAGGACGAGATCGACACGGGGGTGCCTGAGAGCATGAGCACAGACACCCACCCTGACATGGACCACCACAACCAAGCGGGGGTGCCTCTAGAGCCACGGCCGCTCCGGCGGGAGTCGGAAATATGACTGACAGACTCTTCCTCTCTCTTTTGGTTGAAAGTTAAAATAACCACATCTATCGGTCAAAGGCACGTTGACCTGAGAAGTTGGCCCAGAACAGTTTTCAGACAACGGTACTGTTGAAGAGTGGTGTGAAGGCAGCAGACCTGAGAAACCCGGGCTGGTTTTAGGGCTGTCCTCAGAGGAGGGACGACAGAAAATGAACTCTAAACACAAAGCACTAAACATGTCTAAGTATGAACAGAAGGCACATATGTTGTAGAATAAATTATGTATATATTTTTTTACAAAACTTGAACTTGCAGGCAAGCTTTGGTTGGGTTATTATTATTTTTTTTTTCAACTTTTTCCAGAATGCTTCTCTCTAGGGAACAAGAATGTTTTTAATGGCATAACAAAGGCAAGGATCTGCCTTATTATTATTATTATAATTATTTTAAAAAAGCTGCTGCTAACTACATGAACACAAATGGTTATTTTTGTTGCAGTGTAGTTTTTATTTTCTCTTGTGTAATTTAAAAACAGAAAAAAAAAAAGTCAGTGTTGAACTTTTTGGGTTGAAAAGCTCGTGATCAGTTCAGAGAGACCGATGTTGCCAGAAAGTCTAAACTCCTTTTGAGGCCAGTAGTTTGATAGCTAGAATCAATTTCTCTCTTTCCAATTACATAAGGGGCATTATGTAATATCAGGCCAATCAGTAGCCTCCAGCAAAATTATGATTTTTGGGGGGAGAATTTAATTCTCTGTCTAAAGGAAAAATGAGACAAAATATACGTATACATAGGAAAAAGTACTAAGTGAAAACTACCTAAATGGATACCAAAGAAAATGCACAGTTTTGCACAGTGGAGTTTATTTAAAAAAAAAAAAAGAAAAAAAAAAGGAACAGGCTGCTTTAAACAAAAAAAAAAAAAATCAAACCTCAGACACTTTTTGGTTTTGACTTTTTTCTTTTTCTTTTTTTTTTTTTAAGACTTTTATTTTGCACCTTATTCTAAAAGCTTAAGACTTGGATCTAAAGTGAGCTGGGCCCTCCTCTCTTTCCTCCTACTCTTCGATGGGGAAATAAATAAATACTGTCTTTTCTTGTGAGAAGAAACTCAGCAGCCTGGAGCTGGACCTTGATCTCCTGAGCTCCGAGCAGGACACTGTGCCATGGACACGGTGTGGAGCTGCTGCTCGATGCCAGAGGCTGCTGGAGCTGGTGTTTGGGATGGGTGAGCCAAGCAGCAGAGAAATCCCCAGGAAGAGGTTTTTCAGGAGGAAGGAAGAGGAGAAAGCAGCTTTGACAGCACAGCACTTGGGAAGGGCGGAGGGATTGCAGCATTTTGTATGAAATACTTCTCTTCAGCAGGGCAGGGGTGTCAAAAAAGTGTGCTTGCATCTCCTGCAGAGAGGGATTGTTTGGGGAGGATGAGGCTGCAAAGGGAGGTCCATCCCCTGCCTCCTCTCCCCGGCAAACACCAAGTGGTCAGTGGGTGAGACAAGTCACTCGGCTCTGAGCTGATTTTGCCACCTTCAGCCAAGCTCTGGCTCCAGTGGTATTTTGGCTCCTTCACCCAGAAGGCTTTAAATTCTCTGTGCCTCTAAGATCAAGGAGACAGCAAACCTGTGCTTGGCACCTGCTCCCCGGAGAGCAGGCGCAGAGGGCAGGGGTGGGGACGAGAATCCCAGTCAACTCTTGCAGTATTGGATCACTGTATGCCATTAAAAAACAGCTTGTTCTAGGTCTGGTGTCTTCTGCAAACAGATATCTGTGAAGGCCTCTGGCCCCTTCCAGCCCTGCCTGAAAGAAATGCCTGCAATGAAATGGTTTCTGATAAGATGGTTATCTGCAGTGGGTGGGTTCGAAACTGTGGAAATTCGATGTTGTAAACACGGATTTGGGTACTGGAGAGGGCAGATGATGAAAAGTGCAAGTTCTAAGGCTGTTACTGGGGTGGGAGGATGTAAAAGGAAGGGAAGGGTGAACATATAAAGGCGATTTGATTGCAGTTCCTGGGTCAACAGTGGTGAAGACAACGGAGTGCTGCTAGTGCTGCTAATTTTGATGTTTGTGTAAAAGGAAAAAAACTAAACCAAAGAGTATTCAGTGAAACAGAGGGTGCATGGAAACGCCACGGGGAACGGAGGCTGAGTGGGAGAAAGGGGACCTGTTCTCAGGTCAGCATCCCCCAGTGCGCAGTGCTCCCACTAAATACTTGAGATATCTGAGGGAGGGTTGAGAGATGGGGGATAGAAAATACAGGATTCGTCTCATTTCTTTAAAACACAAGAAATCCAGAGGGAAAAAAAAAATCCCCTCCCCCTTAACATTTCTGGTGCAGAGGTTTTGGGTTTGTCGTTTTTTTTTTTTTTTTTTCCTTCTGTTTTGTTTTGTTTTTCAAGTCAGTTTTTCAGAAATATTTTTAAAATGTACATTTTATAAAGTTTATCAAGTATTTTCATATTTAAAGCCAAATGTAAATAGAAGTCTGTAAAGGAGGACAAGGAGAAGACAACGAAAAGGCCACAAAAAGTATCACTTCAGCTCGGCAGTCTTGGCTCACTAGCCCTAGATGCTACAGGTTAGCATGATGTTTAGCAAATACTTGCAAGCCTTATAGGATTCCTAATGCTATGAACTTCTCTTTATTTATTTTCAAGCATGGACTTTTAATTTGAAAACATGTTCTAGTTACTGGCATTTTTCAAAGTTACCAGCTTCGGAGTGCTCCTCCTGTCGAGGGTGTGTGTTGGGGTAATCCATTACTCTCTGCCGTGTTCTTTTATTTTTAACAACCCTTTGTCTTTGCCGACTGAACCTTCCATTGCAGGGCTGCACTCGGCCTCTGGCTCGGGGAAGCTGCTAGAAAGAGACCTGCAATGTAGACTCCATGGTACCCTTCCCCCTTCTCCAGCAGTTCTGTGTTTCTCAGCCCACTGTAGGCCAGGCTGTTGTAGCACTTCCACAGCCGCAAATTGGGTCAGACATCTTTAAAAGTGGTATTATTTTTAAGGACTAGGCAGTGGCTGACAGCGTTTCTTCAGTTCCCGCTGCTCCTGGGCCAAGCTGATGCTCATTTGGGGCCCTCTAAGCTGACTGAGCTCTACCCACAGACTCCACCAGGCTTTGGTTTTCCCAGGATCACATTGGCTCGCACAGAAGGTTTATACTGTATTTCGCTTAGGGGCTGGGGGGGAATATGTTATTTCTGCCCTTCCCTGAAAATACTTGAATGAGACACATTGTCTAAACCATAATATTGTGTACAGTGACAAAAGCGTTCCGGAGGCAGGTGGGGATGGTTCTCTTCCTTCCTCCGTCTCTTCCGTGCGAGTTGGCCTTGGTGAAGCAGCAAGGGTAGAAATCCTGACTTCCCAGCTGTGTTTGGTGACCCTCTGCCAGCCATGAGACACTCCTGTGGTGTTAGTTCGGCACTTGCTCGTCTCGAAAAAGACAAAGGGTTCAGATATTTAATTTGTTCTCTTAGGTCTTCTTTTTCATAATGGATTACTGAGAAGTACTGTAATGTCTTTAAATTCTGGCTGCTCACCACCATTGTGAAGTAGAAGGTGCTGCGTAGTTGCCGCTCCACAGCCAACGAGAAGCTGATTTTGTAAGGACTTTTTGGCCTGCAGCTGTTGTAAGGTGAACAATCTCGGCATCTGACAGTTGTCCATGACTATTTTCCTGTTTGCAGCCTTTTTGTATCAAGGTCTTCCTAATGTACTGCACAAATTGTGGATTGTACAGATTTTTATATATTATGTCTTATTTTATTATTTCTAAATAAATAAAAAAAAATTGAGAATGAGCTGGTGTGTGCAGCATGTGTGTGTGTGAGGGGGGGATGTGGGTCTGGAGGGGGTTATGGAGCTCTGTTTGTGGCTCTCTGAGCACAGGCATTGTCTGAAGCACTTTAGGAAGAGGCAGATCGTTCTCTGCCTTGACAAAATGCAGGAGGAAAGGTGATACCATTGTTATTTCCCAGAAGAGAACACAAACAGAGTGTAAAGCAACTTGTACCAAGGGAAGATCTGCCCCAGACACATCAAGGGACTTAAGGTCACACCTGGGACTGCAGAGCTACAAGTTGCATGAAATGGGAAAAAAAAAAGCTCCAAGTCTGTATAAACTACAAAGCAGGGCAAGGGGGGGAATGGAAGCCCAGAGCATCAGCAAGCGCATTGAAAGATTGGGCAAGGGATTAAAAAATTAAGCAGGAAACTCATCTTGAAATCCCCTTGTTTCATGTCTGCCTGGAACATCTCCTTATTGAAATGATGTTCCTCAGCTCAGCTCAATTCCAAACTCTGTAATCTCCATCCAGGCCTCATTTCCCTGGAGTGCTGAGCCCGGTGTCACCAGCACAGGGTTTTGTGTGACAGGACAGGGACGGGTAGCAGGGACAGCCCTTGAGGACCCAGAAGAAGCGGTGATGCCCTTATTTGTGTGGGCTGGAAAGCTCCTTCCCCGATTGTGTGTGGCCTCCAGGGCAGATACGGAGGCTGCAGGACTGTGACTCAGCTCCAAACTGCTGATCTGACGGGAATCAAAGTCACTGCCGTGGCCGAGGGTGGTCAGGGAGCATCTCTGGACAGTTCTGACCCCTCTGCTGATTTCCCAACCTTTTTATCAGCCTGTAATGCCATTAAATGATGCCTCGGATGGAGCCCTGACCCGGGCTAGCAGGACTGCATTTATAAATTCAAATTTGCTTTTCAGATGTAATGGTCCCTTGGAAAGCTTATAATAATAATTACAGGGCTGGATTTAGAGATACAGATCAGCTGTCACTGCCTGTATCTGCTTATTCTCCCTGCTGAAAAGCATCCTCTGAGGGAGCTGCTCATGCCTCTGCCCCTGGCTCTGGTGTTCCTGCAGGGACAGTGGTCAGGGACCACTCTCAGCCTGTGTTCCCATTCCCTAAATCATTAGCACCCTCTCCTGTCAGTGAGGACCATGCTGGTCCGGCCGAGGGGAGTCAGCATCCATCCAGCAGCAGAGCACAGCTGCACATTTTGGGACCTAGCAAGGCAACAGCTCAACTCTTCTCCTTCCCAAACAAGCTGGATGCATCCAGCCAGCATCAAGGATGCACTGCAGGCTCCAAGAACGTGCTGCCTGAATGCAGGCAGAGTGAGAACCATGCCACAGGAGAGGAGGAGCAGCAGCAGGACACAGGCGCTGACACTGCTGCTGGCTGCTCGTGCACAGCAAGGTGTGTCAGAGGGAAAAACTGGGCCCTCTTTTCCCAGTTTTCCCACCCAACAGGGCAGAAAATGGAAACAATGAAAATTATAGAAAGGTCAAGAATGTAAAAATGAAATACAAGTCTTGAAAATATGTATTTACAGCCTGTAACCCAGCACCAATGTATTCAACTTGTTTGAATGTGCAGATCCAGCTTGTCACACACAAGCCAATGCATTTTATAGAGCCGGGTGGAAGGACAGGAAGGGGCTGTGAACACACCTGTTCCAGCACTTTGTGCATTTTATATTATTCTTTAAAAATAAAACTGCTGCTCTGGCTTTATCCTTCTTTACTGGCTTGGATTTCAACTCACAGGTACTGGCCACAGATTTTATTGAAAAAAATCTGCATTGAGACTCATATAAATGATATTTTCATTAAACTGTGAAATCCCTCTTGAATCCCTCTGGTTGGGAAGCTGTGCCCAGATCACAGGATGGGTGGAAAGGGACCTCTGGAGATGTTGGATACCCCCCTCCTCCCACCTCCCAGCTGTAACAGATTCCAGGATAACTCAGGAATCAAGGTCAAAACCAAGTCTTAAGTCTCATTTTCCTAAACTTGGCCTTATTCTGGTTGTTCCTTGTTACCAGCAGTGGGAGGAAGGATCCCTCAGGTAAACCCTGCTCCCTCCTGCTGCAGCAGGAATGTTGTCTCCTTGGGAACAGGTAGCAATCTGTAGGTTCTTGCTTTCCAGGACTGATATTTTCTGTAATTTTTGTAAAGGCAAAATATCCTGCTGTGCACAAAGTATTTTTGCTATGCCAATCAACTCATTAATTATGATGCATTGCATGGCATGCAAGGTGCCTGCTGGCAGTGCCTGTGTTTCATCCAGGAGCAGCAGGGACACAGCCTGGGGCTCTCTGGTGCTGCTGCTCCAGCCGGGAAACACCAACACTCGGCTCTAAATAAAGAGCAAACCAAACCAGAGCACTCTGAGGTCACCACCTCAGAAATCTCTTGATTACCGGGCTTTGAGAAAGACCTGGCTGCTGGTGTTGCCCAAGACAAATAAACTCCAAGGTGCTGCTTCCACTGAACTCATTACTGGAGTTTAATTGATGTATAATGGGCTGTCCACAGGAAGGGATAGATTTCTATAGTTTAATAGAACAGGATCTTTATGAGCAGGGCTGCATCTCACCCCGAGGCAGAGAGATTACCCAGAGAAATAATGCTGCTCTAGCTCTGTTTTTGAAGCCTTTTAACATTCTCAAAGGGTGCAGTGGCTTTTATCTGGGAAGGATGGATGTCACCTTTGCTCAAAGCAGTTCCATCCTTGCCCCTGGATTTCTGTGGGGTCCTTTGCATGCACACACAGAATGCGAGATAGTCCAGAAAAAGCTTTTTTTTTTTTTTCCCCTTTTTCCCATGTTGATACTTGCACTGACTTCAGTTCTGCTGCAAAGGTAGAAGCAGATCAAAAGTTGCTATTTTTCTCTGTTTACACCTAAGGCAAGAGAGCTTTGGCTGACTGCAGGTGACTCAGGATACCTCTGTGATGGAAACAGAGGGAATTCCATCCTTCCTTTTGCAAGAGAGTTTGGCAAGAGATGTCTGTCCTCTAATAAAAAGCCCAGCAGCTAATTGAAGAAGAAAAAAAAGCTTTAAATGAAAAATAAAGTGAATAGAGTTATGGAGCAGCTCTGCATTTCAAAAATGCTCCCCTGAAGGACACCTGCCTGCAGTGGCCCTTCTGGAGAAGGGAAGCAATTCATTCAGTGGAGGAAAGGCAGAATGTCACTGCTTTCTGCCTTGCAAAGGCTGTGCTGGTGGAGAATGGGGCTCTGGGGGCTCCCAGAGTCCTTGGCCCCCCTTCTCCCCTCTGTACCTGTCCAGCCCCAGCTCTGACCCTGTGTGGGAGTTGGGTGAGAGGCAGTGGGGTACAGAGGCTGTGGAACCCTCCCATGACTCTGCTGCACAGCCTGGGCACGGTCACTCGAGTTGGCAAGGAAGCCAAGGGATTAAAAGTAATTAGGGAAGCCCTGACTTACCCTAATTAGAGCCAATACAGGAGCTCTGTTAGAGTCTTTGACTCAAGTCCTCCAAAGCTTTCTCCCAAGAGTCTCTGGAGTTTATTTCTGCCCTTCTCATTCTTCCTCCCTTCTTCCCTCTCTCCTCCCAGTGATGCTCTTCACCAGGCTTTGATCTCAAGGACCCTTGTGGATTTGGTATTTACCTTTATAGTTGCAACATTTTAATGCAGTTGGAGCGTGTTGGTATTTTCAATATTTATAGCTCATTAAGCCCTGTGATGAAATCCTGCTGCAGCTCCCGTGCTCGGTGTTTAATGAGTTGGGGCTGCCAGAATTGTCCCTTGGCGTGGTATCTGACAGCTTTTCTATTGAATTAACTGAAGGTATGCATTGACTAAACATCTTTAGAACCTTTGGACAAACAGACTGTGTAAGATTCATAAATTAATGCAAATCAGAATCAAATATGTCAGCCCAGCTCCCCCAGGAATCCTTGGACCTCAGCATGTTGTGACAGTTCTTGTTTTAAGCAAATCTGGATCCTTCAGTGTGAATAATGAGAGCACTTTCATCCGAGTGGTATTACCAGGGAGCCTAATGTGCCATTCTCCCTCCTCAAACTGTAGTCTCATCAGATATAAATTAAACCACTGAGAGGGGGCAGGAAAAAGCAATGTGAGCAGCATTTCCATGGATTGTCCCTCTCTTTCATTGGCTGCAGGAATTGTATCGTGGCACCTCTTCCATGACAATATCACTGTTACAGAAAATGATTGAACAGTCCCAGATTGTTGCATTCTGGGTTTTCACACTGGGAGATTTTGTTATACATGTAAATTATTTGCGTGTATTTGAGATATAATTAATTATGTGTTGCTTGAAAATCTCGTGACACACACTTCAAATCTTGCAGGTTTCCTTCCTTCATGTTGCTGGAGACATTGATTTGGGTGGTGGTTATTGCTGATGGGTGTTCAAGAGGAACCTTCCCAACATGTTTACAGGTGACTTTGTCTACTCTGAAGGCTCATGGAGTTTTGCTGACACCCAGGTCATCGTCCATGGAACACCTAAACACTGGGACCGTCTGTGACCGAAGTGATCGGGATGTGCCTTTTGCTGCTGCTCCTGCTCTGTCCCCAGCACAGGAAGGACACAGACCTGTTGGATTGAGACACAGACATCATTAGAGGGGTGGGACACCTTTCTGTGAGGAAAGGCTGAAAGAATTGGGATTGTTCAACCCGAAGAAGAGAAGGCTCAAGGTTGACCTTGTTCTGGCCTTTCAGTACCTGGAGGGGCTCCAAGAGAGCTGGAGAGGGACTTTGGATGAGGGCCTGGAGTGACAGAAAAAGGAGGAATGGCTTTCCACTGCCAGAGAGCAGATTTAGTTGAGATATTAGGAAGAAATTCTGCCCTGTGAGGGTAGTGGGACACTGGCACAGGCTGCCCAGAGAAACTGTGGCTGCCCCATCCCTGGAAGTGTCCAAGGCCAGGTTGGACAGGGCTTGGAGCAACCTGGGCTGGAGGAAGGCGTCCCTGCCCATGGCAGGGGGTGGGACTGGATGATCTTTGAGCTCCCTTCCAACCCAAACCATTCTGTGGCTATTTCCAGCATTGCTGTAAGAGTCCATTGTCTGAGTGCCCTGAACTGTGGGATTTGCTCTGAGAAATGTGAGCATTGCCACTTCCATCCCTGCCCACCCTGACACATCTGCCTAACGAGACATGCTCAGCCCATTCCAACATGGGAGATTCTGTTTCAGATAGGAGATGACCACATTCCTTCCTTGAAGTTTGTCTCCTCCACACATCAAAAAACGTTAACAAATAGGCATAATATATGCCCTGGGGAGCAGAGAAAGCTGCTTTTCTTTTTCTTGGCTGGCTTAATTCATGCTGGAGTTGTGTGACTTTTCATCTCTGCAGTTGGAGGAACAGCCTCACTCGCAGTGTAAAAGTAGCATGATAAATTGTGGAAAAATAACTTGCTGGCTTTCCTAAGAAACTCTCCTCTGCAGCTCCTCCTCTCACTGTACTCCTTCCAGAGCCCCAGAATTCATTGCATCAGTGCATGTTATGGCACCTTTGGGATGTGTTAGTCATAAGAATGAAGCTACTGGTGCTTTGCAGGCATATTTTAACTTTGGCTCTCACATGAGAGCTCTGACACATCCGTGCTGTCTGCACGTCTGGGTAGCATTTGCCTGTGGATGCCTCCTGAGATTCCAGACCACTCACAAAAAGGAAACATCCAATTTATATTTGCCAAGGTATGTGTGAGGTCCTTCTGTTATTCTTTGGTGGTGGTGAGGGCTGTTGGGTGTGGGGTTAAGGTGGGATGAAGGCAGGAGTGATGGCTCAGATGGGCACTTTGGGGTTGTGCTGTAAGGTCCAGCTCTGTCCTTTCTCTTCTGAGCAAAGAGCGGGGACACCGTTTGCCCAGGTGGTCTCACTCATGAGCTCCTGTGTACCATTTTCTGCACTGGGGACATTCACACTCACCTTCTCAGGCTGGGCATCCCTCAGGGTGCCTTGCCCCAGCCCCTTGGCACTGCCCACTGCTCTGTATGATCCTCCCTTCCCCGGTGACCCACAGCCCACAGGGGCTGAGCCAGCACAGCCTCCAGGAGCTGGCTCTGGCACTGGGAGCCTCTGCCCAGCTGCAAATTGCCTGTGGAATTCTGCCCTGTGTGCAGCAGACCTGACGTGGACTTGGGCTGATCCTGCGTCGAAGCCCTTTGAATTCATTGGGATCTCAGGATTCATCCGTAATTGCGTGTAATTAACTTCTCCTCGCAGGGTTTTCAGATGGAAGCTGATAAGTGAGACCTTGCATGACTTTGTGGACATTTGCTCCTGGAGGCAGAAGTCCTGTCAGGGTCTTTTGATCTCCAACGGTGCAACCTGGAGCAATTTCAGCAATTTCAGTTTATACTCAGAAAAGGAAGATCAAACCCAACTCTCTGGCTATCTGCTTTTCCATATAAATGCAGAAGAATTCCTGGTGTACTCCTTCAGTTTTATTGCCTGGTTTGAAATTTTCTTTTTTTTTTTTTTTTTTTTTTTTTTGCATTTTAGGCCTGGTCCAAGGTAGCCATCAATGACTGGTCAAATATTATCTATTATTATTATCAAATATATTTTATCTGGCTTATTAGCAAGCAGTGCATTGTCCACCAGCAAACATACCAAGGTCAGGAAGACTTTAAACAACAAGGTGTTTTAAATTACGATATTCAGGTATTACGTGTCTATTCGGTCCTTTCATGTTCAGAGTAATTTCCTAATGTTTTCCATATAACCATGATCATTTTGTGGAGAAAAAAGGACAAGTATGATCTGAAGAAAAACTTTTCCAGCCCGTCCCCATTAAATGCTCTCACATTGAAGAGACTGTGGCACTGAGAACAACCTTTTAAATTTTTCTCTCCCTCAAAATGAATGGCCAGACAGATCTGGCAGACAAAAATACATTAAAACAGCAAATTACAGTGGTTTGGAAAGATTTTGTTAAATGAAATGTCGTTTTTGCCTTTCCCCTTAGGGAACAATAAGAAAATTTCTTTTTCTGAGCATATCTCTTTCTGAAACAAGCTCTGTGACTGGTCACAACCTGCAATAAAAATGCCATATGCAAGAGAATATATTTAATATTAGGAAGGCAAAATAGACCGATATGATCTGTTTGGGGTTTGAAGGTAAATGTTTAGACATTTTTTTCCTTTAAAATAATCTGTGATAGATGCTGGTTAACTTACTGGGAAATGAAATCACAGAGGATTTATGCCATTAATGACAGGCTATGATGTCAAAGACATTTGGCCTGTAGCCATAACCTTTTGTGTGGCTCTGGTTGATTCTTATAAATAAACAGGCCTGCTCAGCTGCTGCCTGGAGAGGAGTCCCCAGCACTTGGGAGCGCTGAAAACCGAGCACTTAAAATATTGAGTGAAAAACTGAGGGGAAGAGATGCCCTGCAAGCAGTGCTCTGTCCCCTCAGCATCCCTGCTTGATGCAGCAGGGCTTGGTTAATGTTTAAGGCAGCACCAGGTGACTGAAGTAACACTGAAACCAAGCTCCCTTTCTGAAGCTCTGCCGTGCCAGGTTGATTTGCAATTAATCAAAGGCCCGGACACATCATCAATAACGTCCATCACCACGGTTTTTGTTCCTCTTGTCACATTTGTGGTCTAAAAAAGCAGAATGGATTGGCTTTTATAGACATGCCGGTGGTACTGAAGCTCAGCAGTAGGTGGGCAGAACCCAGGTGGGAGAGGGGGAAGCCCAGGACACCCCATGGCTGGAAAAACACTGCAGGGAGACAGGAAAACCCTGACACATGAAAACCTTTCACTTGCACCATACCTGTCCCCTGAAGGGACTCACAGGCATAATTCCACTAATATTCTGGCAGAAAATGCCCAGGATTTGCTTGCAGCCATTTCAGCCCTTCGGCACATGGGAGGGCTGCGCTCTGCTCTCATTGGTGTCCTTTTTCTTTTCTCACAGAGCAGTTTTCCTTTTGGATTTTCTCTCTGGGGGTTGTGCTGCTGATGGTTTGCCAGGTGCCAGACCCTCAGCTGGGTCAGGCAGTGTGGTGGCATTGATTGAATGCCACCCATTTAAATGTCACCCTCCAAGGATGCAGGTCCTTTTATTAACATAATTAGCAGCACCACAGCGGTTGGTGTTGCAGAGGGTCATCCAAGGTCTGAGCTGAGCTCTGTGTCCTGCAGGTGTTGGGTTCCTAAACCCCTGGTGACTTCAGCAGATCCCATCTGTGCTCTGCAATGCAGCATCAATCCAGCCCTGGGATTTGGATGAGGACCTGGCAGCACACAGGGCCAGAGAGTGTGCCTGAAATCTGGCTCACAACTCTTGAAACAGCTCTTGCAGAAACCCAGGTAGCCAGGAGTGAATTTGCAGCCTGAAGGTTCTTCTTGGCTGTGCCAGAGCTCAGCCACCGGCCACTGACCACCAGGGTTTCAAACATTCTCCCTTCCCCCCTTTTCTTGCACTGAATGAAGCAAAAAGGGAAAACAAACCATCAAGAAGGCAGGAAATGTTTTGTGGCATCAGGGATTAGATCCAGTCTGTGGTTCAGGGAGGCTGTGAATCCTCAGGAGTGCCCACAAGTCAGTCCCTGCTATTACCTGTGGGCTGACAACCTTTCCAGGAAAACCTGGTCTCATAGAATCCCAGAACCATGGAATGGTTTGGATTGGAAGGGACCTTAAAGATCATCTTGCTCCAACCCCATGCCATGGGCAGGGACACCTCCCACTATCCCAGGTTGCTCCAAGGCCAGTCCAGCCTGGCCTTGGACACTTCCAGGGATGGGGCAGCCACAGCTTCTTTGGGATGTACTGCAGAGAGTGTCGGTGTCCGTCACAGATCTTGCTAAGGGCCGATTCAGCAGCATCCCCAAAAGTGTCGAAAAAGGGACCAGGACCGTCTGTGCCAGCGGGAGGAGCATTCTGGGCTGGCTGGGACTGGGGACTGGGGCTGTGCACCCGCCCACCTGCCCAGGGCAGCAGCACCGGCACCGCTCCCCTCCAGCGCTGCCTCTCCTGCCGTCCAGATGTCAGAGCAGCTCCACAGCCCGCTGATCATGTTTCACTATTAACATACCTGTTTTATGAGAGAAGAGGATCATCACAACAGTCACATTATTCTCTTTCTTCCCCCTCTCTCCCCCCTTTATTACTAAAGACACTTATTATCACTTTAATAGGGAGAAACAAGTTCCCTATGTCCTTTTCCAGTCCTAAAAATACAAGGCTATATTTTCCAGAGGAGCTTGTGATTGAGTCTTAAATGGTCAACTAGAATACATTAAAATTCCTTAGACATCAAGGAGAAAAAGGGACTCCTGATACCCAGAGGAGAATGGGGTGCTTAAGCTAATTACAGAAGTGTAGTTATTGGTATTGCCAGATCTTACAATCTACAGTATTATTTTTAGCCCCCCATCCAATCCACAAAAATATCTCTAAAATAATTGCAAAAGAACTTCACTTGAAGACTGTTTGTTTTGGAAAAATATAAATCTTTGCTCCATTTAAACATATTTCAGCTCAGAGAGTAATAATATTTTATTTGTTTTGAAAGAAAGCAGGGGCTTATTAAGTATTAATATATAGTCTACAGCAGGGGTTAAAGTTCTTTCCTTATTATATACTGTAACTCTGCCCAGGAGACTCCGCTCCTGAGGGACTAGATGTTGCTGCTAAAGAGACTTGAAATTCAAGAGAAGTATATTCATAGGGTATAAATATGCCAAAATAGGGATGCTTTCTGCTCAAAATTCTGTTACATTTTGCACATTAGTGCTAATTAATGGCATGAGCTAATTAACAGCAGTACATAAATATGACACTTGGCAGAGCACGTTGCTGAGCTCAGGTAATTGTGCTCCTGGCCAGGGCAAAGGGACCTGACCCATTTCTGTACCAGGCTCCTGCTTTTGAGGCCCCTGAGACCCAGACAGGCACTGGGAGTCGTGCCAAGGACAGTTCATGGCATCAGAGGCTGAAATTCCCACTATGTGTAGTCAGAGGTAGGAAAGGGATGGAAAATGCCAAGGGGTGGGTGCTGGGAGAGAAAGAGATCATGAGTCGGGGTAGGCGATGCCTGGAAGGGAGTGTTGAAGAAAGGTGAGTGGGAATTGTGTCTTGCAGTGAAAGTCTCTGGAAATCAGCTGTAAATGATGAACGTGCACTGGGATTCCAGCTTTGAAATCCTGCAGGGACTTTGGCAACCATCACAAAGCAGTCTCAGAATGCACAGAGATGAGGGAAAAACTTTGGGAGGAGATTTTTTTCAAAGGCTCAGGAGGGAGAGAGGTGTTTATTGAATATTTATCAAGACTTTTGATCACAAGTGCCCTGCTGGTTCAGTGGCCATCGGCCACCTCTGGACACAGGGGGTGATCCCACAGGCAGTGTCAGTGGTCCCTGCATTGGGTCACACTCAATTTGGTGGTTCAAGGCCAGGTTGGACGGGGCTTGGAGCAACCTGGTCTAGTGGAAGGTGTCCCTGCCCACAGCAGGGTGTGGAACAAGGTGATCTTTCCTTTCCAACCCAAACCATTCCACAGTTCTATGGTTTTATGACTCTGAGCATCCCTTCCTGCCAGGGGAAAATGGAATTCCATGGGCTGCAGCACTGAGGAAGCACCAGGGAGGAGTCAGGGCTGTTTGCTGCACATTTGGTTGCAGTGTAGTGTTGCTCCAGAAGCAATTAAGATGTAATATTGGTTGTTTGATTGATTTTTGGGGATGTTTTGGGACTTAGATATAATTAGAGGCTGTGAGACATCCTGAGAAAGAAGAGACTTGTCATTTGTGAATGGAAGGGAACATCATATTATTTCCACTGCTTTATACCACAGATTGGAAAGGGAAAATAAATATCCTTGCAGATGAGATAATCCTAGTGGAACAATCCTGTAATAGCTGCTGAAAGCTGTGTGCAAGACTGAATTGTGAACTTTCAAACAGGAACATTTCCAACGTGTGCGGTGTCTTGTCCCTGATTTAAATTCCCCTAATTCTATCGTTGAAGCTTCTAGTCCTTTACACTTAAAAGGCAGAACTGCTTATTATTTGTGCTTAGGAAATGACACAAGACCTTTAAAGTTTCAAAACATGTCTTTTTTTTTTTCTTTCCTTAAGAAAAAATGTAATTGCATACAAACTGCAAACGCCTCTAAACAATTCTCGTCAGCTGCCTGAAGAGTCCCTTGGCTGAATTGTAAATCACTGTAAATGCACCAAAATAATAACAATAAAAAAAAAAAAATAGAAGGATCAGTGCATAAATGAGGTTTGGAGCTGTCTAGTCTGGGGTTCTGTAAGGTAATTAAATCAAGGAGACTTTGTGATCTATAGAAGGGTCAATGTACCAGGGCAGTGCTTTGAACCATGGTCTCATTAAGACACAATTGCCTTCTTTGCTTCTCAGATTGTTTATAACAGAGGGGTTATTTCTAAGCAGTCAATAACTGGAGAACATAAATCACAGAGCAGAAGGAGTTATTCCCAGTTTATGGGCCAGATCCTCAGCTGGTATAAATCACTGTTGCCCCAATGATGTCACCTCAGCCATGCTTTTTTTATACAATCCAGAGGTCTGTCTCATACTGTTCTCATTTTATTGGCTTTTATTGACTCGTCCTGTAGGCACAGATTTTCATATAGGAAATGAAGGTGGAGATAATTGAGGTATGTGAAAAGTAATTTTGTAAAGTTTTCAAGGGAAAATCTGAATAGTTCTCTTCCTGCCCCCTTCATTTTATTAAAAAAGAGTTCCCATGTGAACTCTGGTCAGCTCATAACCATTTCCCCAAATACCACCATGGTCACTGGGAACACTCTCTTCTTCAAGATGTCCCAGTTGGGTTTTTGTCTGATTTAATGGTGCTGCTTCTAGATTTTAATTCCATTCAGGAAGCACACCCACGTCCATCACTCTGCAGGGGGATGTTCCCAGTGCCTTGGGGATGTCCAAGTCTGGCTTTCCATGTGTGTGCAGCACGAGGTGCCAGCACCGCTCTTTGGGAACCTTTCTGTTACCCTGTGCTTAGAGCTGGGCTAAAACAGACCCCAGGCAGATGAGACTCCAAAAACCTCCTCCAGACTGAAGGTCAGCTTTGGTCCGTCATCTGAGGGATGGGCTGGTCCTGGCCATGCCCAGCAAAGCTCCTCCCCACAGCCAGGGAGCCAAGGTGAGCCCAATACCTGCTTTAAACACCTTCAACACCGATGTCAAATATCTCCAAGCACCGAGGCAGGAGAGCTTTGCTCCTCAGTCCCACCTCATGCCTGCACAGAGCTCCTCTAAGAAAACCTTATTGCTGAAATAACTAATTAAAGGTACAAAAGGTTCTTTGCAGTCCTATTCTGGTGGTTGCTGTGAGCAGGTCTGGCTGTATGAAGTCAGTTTAGTCTCCTGGTTGTATTTCATCACCCTGATGTCAGGACCACTGTCACTATTGTCCAGATGGTGTTTATGAAGCTGGGGATCGATATTAAATACTGGATTTAGGATCCATTGACAGAGTTGTAGCTCTGACTGCATTTGACCTTCTTTGACTGACAGGAAGCCAGAGGGGTTTTTCCATGGCATTAAGTTAAAGGAGTTTCCACTGCCTGGCTTTCTCCCCTCCCTACGCCATATCACAGTGACAATGCTTGTTTGGAATTATAAAAAGAGATTTCTCCAAGGAAATAATAAAAATTTATGAAAGAAATCTCCAGAGAGCAAGACATCAAACCAGCAAAGAGACTGAATATGAGAAAACAGCCAAGGAATAATGTGAAAAATTGATGAGCAGAGCTGCAGATACTTGAAAACAATAAACAACAGAATTTGCTTAATTAGAGATGATTCTAATGTTACTTCTCTGAGTTGAAAATGCTAAGTTTTATATCCATCCAGGACTTTGGCACTCAGGTAATTCTGTGCCCAGGCCTTTCAGTTCTCTCTCACACAAAAGTTATGTCCAGTAATTTTTCCATGTAAAATTGCCAGCATTTTATTCCAAACTGTTTCACAAATCAAAGTTGTCACTACAGCGAGGGTGAAATACTCGTGGGATATCCACACTGTCCTGCTCCCACTGCTCTCAGAGGGGGGAAGAACATGTGTTATGATATTAAGTTGTATTTAAATACCATTCTCTGGCACGATAAGCCTGTACCTATGAAGAAAACCACAGGAGGTAGATCTGCATGAACAGGGAACTGGATAATGTGGCAAACCTTCGCATCCCAGCTCTGCTGGGCAGTCCTGGGAGGCATCCCTTCCTTTCCCTCTGCCCTGCTTCTCCTCCAGCCCTTTGTTCATCTCCCATACTCAGCCCTTGAGCTGGGCAAGACACTCCTGTGTTTAAGATGTCACCTGCAACTTCATTTCATGTGATGCTCCTGGTTACTGCCATATGATTAAATCTCCAGACCTACTGATTTGGTTCTCTAAGCAAACTGAAGCCTTTAAGTTTCCCTGCTGATGGTTTCTATACACATATGGATATATACACATACATATATGGCTGTCTTCATGCTCACCATCTGTAAATTCCCCACCTTCACTAATCCATCCTTTCCCCACCAAATTTCTCCAAGGCTCCCAAGCAATTTGGAGGACTCAGCCCCTCAAAGGTGGCAGCGTTTCTTCCTGAACCCGTGATGGCACTTTCTCTTAACGTCCTCTTAGCCCAGAGATCTTTCTTATGCTCCTAATCTTCCTGAAACCATCATTTCTTATCCAAAGCTGCTTAAGCAGTTGGAGAGGAACGTTCATTTCCAGGCAATATGTGCCCAAACTTGGATGAGGGCTGGTTTGCAAATGGAGCTGCCTGTAATCCGGAATAAAATTAAACCTTAATCACCGTGTTCTGAAGGAAAGATTTGTCACTGCCCGGCAAACATGGATCTTAATGAAGACATTTGCTCTTGCAAGGCACAAATCCACTTGTGTCCTCTGGCTTAAAAGGATGAGCAGCTGTATGCAGGAGTGCTGCATGTTCCCCCTCTGAAGCAGCACGGTGCTGTTAAGAGAGGCTTTTATATAGATATATAAGCACAAGATGTATCATTGTCACTGTCTGAATTGCTTTAACATCAGGACATCAAGGGCTCCTGGTACCTTCGTGCAAGGAGCTGCTGGAGCCAGGCAAGGGCAGCTTCATCCCTGTTCCTACAGAACGAGCTGCAGAGGAATTAAAGTCTCCTTTTTTGTGTGATACTGGACCGTGACAGAGGTTAGAAATCATCCCAGGTCTCCTGAGCCACCGCCCTCTGCACTAACCACAAGATTTTTTTTGCCCTCTCCATTTCTCAACTGCTTGTAATTACACTTAGAAATGCTCTGGAAGCCAAAACAAACAAGGGAGATGTTTCCAGTGAGCTTTCAGTTTGTTATTAATCCTTCAAAGATGGTTTTGTCCACAAGGCAGTGCAGAAATGATGCCGTTGCTGAGCCCACTTCTCTGCTTTGTGTGTTTGCGGCACCATTTCAGTCCGAGGGCGCGTTTGCGTCTGAGCTGGCATCGCCCTTCTTGGGCTGGACATTTGCTCCCTCACATGATGGGAAAAACAAATTCCATGCTGAATCAGAGCACAGCACTGATGTGATCTGGAATGGTTTCAAAGGACGGGGATTTTGGTCACTCAGGACCTGCCTCAGAACCGACTGGAAGCAATTTTGTGGATGTTTTTCTTTTCCCTGCCGTACTACGGAGTATTACCTCATGAGCTGAGCATCCTGGGGTGACAGTAAATATCCACACGCACTAGAGATTTGTTTTCTGCCTCAGACTTCCTATGCTTATCTTTAATTTTAAATACAATCAGTGAAAAAAAATAAGCATTTACTGGATTTTTCTATCCTACATTATTTTTTCCCTGATGTGAAAATTCCAGTCCCTACTCATCCTGCACTGAGTCACTGGAATGTCCTTATCACAGGTGAATCTATTGAAGAAAGTCATCTCTATTGACACTTTGCCTTTTTTTTCCTTGGAGCCTATTCATGCATGACCTCATGGAGCTTCACAAGAGTTGGCTGAAGACTGGGCAGCGTGTCCTTCTAATTAGTGATATTATCTCACCTGGCATCACTTTTTACGATCAGCAGACGTTATTTGGGAGATCTAATTCAAAAGAAACCTGTGGGAATATTTCAGTCCTGCTATTGACTCTTCTTCTCAAGCTTTGTAATTAATTCCCAGTGCCTGGGGTGGGCTGTAGGGCAGTGAGAGACGAGCTGGGCTTCATCACTAATGCAAGCCCAAAGTGTTGTGTCCAACTGGGTGTGTCCCACCATGGCTGGTGACTCTGCCTCTGCTTCTGTGGTCTCTGATACAACCATGGCAATGTAACAGCAACACCTGGTGATGTTTCCCAATGAGCATTAACAACTAAGGAAACTCCACAGTAGCATGGCACAGTGGGAGACACCCACTTGCCTTTTCTTTTCCCGTCTTCAAGCCTTGCAGATTTCTAGGAATAAAGCATCTCATGCCATTCCCCAAACTTGAACTCCATAGAAAAACTATTCCCAGACTTTCAGGACAGTCACTGAAGAATTCCTTTAGTGAGACATCAGCTTCTAAGGAAGGGATAGTTTCTAAGAGTTTGGGCCAACAGTGCAGGTGAAAGTGGTGGAATTTCTGCCTGGCTTTGAAACAAGCGAGTTCATTCAGACGATTGGGATTTAAACCTAAAAGTTATTTTGAAAAGGACTGGTAGCCTTGTTAGGCTCTTTAACTAAAAATGTGGCCACTGGGTGTGATGCTCAGTGGGTGCCAGGGTATTCCCCCAACTCAGTGGGGTTCTATAACTGCAGGTCACATTGTACGGCAGATAGTCCGTGTGAGACTGAATTAGAGATGAATTAAACCTTCTAAGACAACATCTACACAGGCTGTGCCCAGATATCTGCACGGACACTTAAGCCCCACCTCCTGAACATGTTTTTACATCAGGAATTATGACCTGGAAAAGTGTGGAGGTGACTCAGGCACCAACGTGTGCAAACACAGCCCGGCTGCCTCGTGGTTCACACCCAGCAGGGCACAAACCAACCCATCCACCTTCTTGGGCAGTAGGGAGAGCTGGATCTCAGCCAAAGCTTGAAGACACATAGATCAAGATCTCAGACTGCCTCTGTGAAGCTGAAGTCAGTTGGCAAATGGTGTTTTAGTGCTGGCCAAATTCTAGTTTTAACTACTTCTCTGGATAGGTTGGGTAGAGCTGCTATGAAGTGAAGATTGCCTTGCTCAAATTTATTTTTTAAAACTAAATTGACCAGATGATTTTATTATCTGACTATAGACCAGTCCAACCCACACGCAGAAAGGGCTAGAGCACAGATCAAATATTTCTTGGCCAACATGGCACTGCTCTTAGGGGAGATTTCCAGCAACCTCTGTCACAAGTTGCAAGACGTTTATGAGAAACAAAGAGAGTTTGAAATTTCATGACATTTAATTTTTTAAGACAGTAATTGTCTATTTCCTTACCAGAATTAGAAACCAGAAAATATTTTCAGAGATCCTCTCTCCAGCAACCTCCATTGTGATTCAGTTTCTTTTCTTTGCAGCTGAGGCATCAACCCCCTTTCCAAGAGGAGCCCGGAAGGGTCTCCGTGAGCTCAGCTCGAGTGCAGCACAAGCAGTGCCAGGAGGGCAGAGCTGGGTCTGTGCTGCTGGAGGAGCGAGGTGAGCATGACTTCAAGTGAATGACTAAGGCAGCTGCAAGATATAAGTTTCACCTTAGCAATCTCTCAAGGAGAAAACAGCTTTGCTCACCATTACAGTCCTCCTGGAAGGGGCAATATTTAAAAACTAAAAAGAATGAAAAATTAAAGGATGGAAATGTGTTTTCTGTGAAGTTTGTACCAGTTCATGACTCAGAAGCTGAAGAGCAGGAGGTGAAGGACAGCTGTTGCAAATATAAGTGTTTGTGTGTATATATAGAATCATACAATGTTTTAAGTTGGGAGGGACTTCAAAGTTCATCCAATTCCTTCCCCATGCCATGGGCAGGGACACCTTCCACTAGCCCAGGTTGCTCCAAGCCCCGTCCAACCTGGCCTTGGACACTTCCAGGGTTGGGGCAGCCACAGCTTCTCTGCCCAACCTGTGCCAGGGCCTGCCCACCCTCACAGAGAGGGATTTCCTCCTAACATCCTTACTAAACCTACTCTTTCAGTTTGAAGCCATCTGTCCTTGTCCTGTTACTCCAATTCCTGATGAAGAGTCCCTCTCTAACTTCACTGCAGGCCCCTTCAGATACTGGAATCTCCTATGAGGTCTCCATATAAATATATATAGTCATAATCTGGACACAACTTTCCACAAAGTGATGTGCAACACTGTGGGCCACTTGCAGATTTGGGTTTGAGTCCCTCAGACTCCTTCATTTAAGAGGGAACAAGAGAATAAGAACATGAGCAGTTTGCAGGAGGTGATTCTAGGAAAAAAAAGAGATATATTATGGAATTTAATCATCTTGCTGGTGTTGCTCCTCATTCCCCTGCTTTGCTGTGGTGATACACCCTACAAGGCTTCCCTCCATTCCACATGGGTGTGTGGAGATGGCCAGATGCACCTGACTCCATCTGCCTGGTTAAGGTTTCATGGAAAGGTCTTGCCTGTGGCTGCAGATGTTTTTAAGAGCTGTCAGGTCACAATCACTGCTCGCTGCCTCCATTTGTGGTACGGACATGTCTTATGGCTAAAGTTCAAACTAGCACAATTATCCTTTGATGAGTCAGTGTTACTGAGCCGTCTTAGTTTCAATTATCTACCTTCAACCCCTTTTTGCCACATGGTGCAGCTGCAAACATTTGTAGAATGCCTCTCGTAGAAATGATTGTACCATAGTTAATGAAAAATTCCAGAGTCCGACATAAAATCACGCTTGGAATGCAAACTAAAACTACTGGGCAAAGCAGATGAATTATCATTATTCTCAGAAGTGCTTCACGGAGCACTCTGTGCTCCAGGGATCTTGCTGTACCTTCTGAGGTTTCAGAAGGACATGAAATTATGTTGCCCCAAGCAGGCATTTTATAACCTTCCAGTCCCTGCAGCATAAACGTGGGTAAACACTGGAAGACATAATTAATTGCTATAATGGCAGGACCTGCAGATCTGACTGATAGGAGTGGACAAAGGAATAAATCATGTGTCTTCCCCCGAATGTGATCAGACTCCTCACCAGAGCACTTCTTGGTGGGCTTATTTCCAGAGGAAAGTGTTTCTACTACTGAAAATACCCCAACTATATTGAGTATTTCTGAGGTGTGGCGGCTGAAACCAGAGGCAGTTTTAAGGAGATGAGGTGAAAATTAAAGTATTGTTTTGGCTGTGACAATGTGGTTCCTTTTATCCTGCTTTTGGGCCATCAGTATCCCACCCTTGAAGCGTGGATTTTCCTTTTAATGTCAGCCTTTTCCTCTCACACCTCTGCATCCTACTGATCTATTTTCTCCCAGCCATTTTGAAGTCTAGATATTTCCCTTTATGTCTTGTGGCCCCTCCAAATTTGGTAAAATTGTGATCATGGCTGAATTTGCGCTAAAGAAAATGATCAGAGTGGTCTCATAGCTTTGCTAAGAACATTTCTGCTCACACAGCATTCCTGTAGTCCTGGGATCTGGCATCACTCTGTGAGGTGGGTCCCCTTTGAGAGATGCTGGTGGCTGTCAGATATTTCTGGAAAGCTGTTTCAAGCAGAACACGGGGTCAAAATGAGCGAAGACCTCACTGTGGACCACCTTCATCAGGAGCTGGGCTGCTGCCTTTCCCGGCTCACCTCTCCCCTCCATGAAGCTGGTTTTAGATGGTTTCTGAATCCCTAATCCACAGGCCAGCCCGTGTCTCATGGAGAGGGTCCCACAGCAGGAGAAAGAGGTCCAGGTCATGGAGCAAAAGATCTGTGACATGACCCAGACACGTGGCTGCTGCCTGACCCCACGTGCAGGTTGCCCTGGGGATGGTCCTTATCGTGTCACCAGAGGTCCCTCTCACTGGGAGGGAAGGCTGCCTGTTGAGAGGGCTGCTACCAACAAACCTGGCTTAAAGTCTGTGTCCAGGTTTGCAGCAGCTGAATTCTGTTCTACCCCTCAACTCCCTGCAAAGGCTTTTCCCATAGGAAAACATCCCGTGGCTGCGAGGGTTACATCACACCTTGTGACTGCACACTTAGTCACGGGCTGTGGGGTAATTACAGCTCCTCAGACCCAGGGTGTGCTTGGATTTGCCCCACAGACACTGGGTAATTACTACCCTACAGATCCAAGGCTTTTCAAGGATTTCTGGGGCTGGTGTGTGGTACACCCGGTGGAAGAGAGGCAGATGGGGCATGACACAGAAGGTATGATCCTGTGCATTCATTTCCATGGAAACCCGCTGGGGAAAGTGCTGCAAGAGCAAAGGGAGCATCAGGCAGCAGTTGGGATAAGTGAGCACTTGCTGATCAGTGCTCGTGCTCAGGCTGAAGTTTTCTCTGGAGGGTCAGCTGGGATGAGATCATTAGGGCTCTTTGGGGAATGCCTTGTACCCATGGGAGTTCTGTGGGAAGAAAAAAGGATCACTCTTTAAGCAGAAGTCGTAAAAGATTTTTACCAATTGCCTGCTGACAAACCAGTGGAACATCTGAGTATTCATCTCTTGGTGCAACTCTATCAAGACCATCAAAACCACAGTGGAGTTGGACTTAATTTACCCCCTTGCCTTTTGAGCCATTCAGTGTTTTCTAAATTCCTCCCTCTCTCATTTTTCATTTTTGCTGTGACTTCCCAGCAGGCAGCAGAGACAAGGTACATGCTGAGTGATCATCCTGTTCGGTTTTCCACATCTGCCAAATATGTGGAGAGGAAAGAACAGTTTGCTGTGAGTGATAACAGCTCTGCCTATTGTGCCGTGGGACATCACTGATGTGGGGATGGTGGTGTTACCTCACGGGGGTTGATGGCACACAGGGAGATAGGCAGGTGTGGTGGCAGTGGAGCACTGAAGGCAGAAGGATAGGACTTGAGAAAAATCAGTGGCAGAGCAGGAATGGGACACAGATGAGCTCTGCACAAGGTCTGAGCAGCTGTCTGGATCAGTCTGGGACTGCTGGGCTGTCTTGGCACCCCTGGGCTGGGTTTCAAGTCAACCTCAGCTGATTTATGGGCTGGATGGAGACCTATAAAACCTGCGGTAATTCATAGAGGTTCTCTGTGAAACTCCAGCTGAGCTTTGTCCTGATTTTTCTTGAAACTCCCATAAATGTAAACCAAAACCCTCAACCCAAATACTGCCAAATTATAGTGAATGTGCCAAAACAGAGAGTATTTTTAAATATCTTCCCGTTTTGTGGCTTATGGCATGGGCATAGGGTTACTAAGCAATAAACAAAGGAATACAGAGACAGTGTTTTGTGAACTCTGTACATGACCTTTTTCACGAGGTGAAGTTATTGTATAAGACTTTCCTGTCTGAATGGAAAGGGAACGGGCAGGACAACACAATAAATGATCTCTCAGCAAATGCTGACAACTCGATTACAAGGGTACAGACTAATTTCAAGGTCCAGCCAAACTGAAACAGCTGCTGAGCCACAGCTGGGTCTAAGACATCACAGGACAGGTCCCCTTGGATGGGGAGGGCATCAGCAGCCCAGGGCTGTCCAGAAAGACACAGTCACCAGAAAAGTCTAAAAAAACCTCAGATGCATCTAGTTAACATCAGGAGATAAGTAAGATCTAGAGACAGAGATGCAGAATGATTTACTGCCCTTAAAATCTGTTTGCTTTTAAAAGTTTTATTTCTCTAAATAAAAATCTCCCCTTATAAATAAATGGTACTTGGCTCGCGTAAGGCCCTTTACTGTGCGGGAGCATCAGAGCTCCCAGAAAGCAGAGAACCACAGGAGGGGAAATAGGTCAGGCCTGATGAGGTAATGGGGGCAAATACCATCACTCCAAGCCTGCAAAAGGGCAAACAGTGTGATTTCTCCCCAAAACTCAGGATGCAAAGCTGGGATGGTGTGTCCTGGACAAGCCTGGGCAGTGCTGGGGCAGGTGCTCTCAGCTCAGCCATGCATCAACAGCTGGAACATCTGCATTGCCCAGTGTTTGGGTGGAGAGGGAGGGAAGGAGGGAAGGCAATTAATTCTCCCCCAGGAGAGGAAGAGCAAGAAAAGCAATGTTTGTCAATAGGAAACATGAAAAGAAAAACCCAGCCCTCAAGCCCAGCCCTAGAATTCCACCCACCAGATAAGCTAATGGAGCATTAACACTTGTCACCCTTCCTGCCCTGCCCTGTGCAAATGGAACGGCCTCTGCATCCCTTTGCTGCTGCCCATCCTATCCCACCCTTATCTCTGGAATCACAGCACAGCACGGATCAGTTCCTGTTGTGAAATCAACCACAACAGTGCATGTGACAGCAGCGTTCTCCATCCTGGGCTGCTGGTGGTTCCATGGTGACCAGATCTCCCTGGGGAGCAGGGATCGTGTCCAGAGCTTGGGAAGATGTGAAGGGTTTGGTGATGGGGAAAGGGGGTCGATTGCCAGGGTATCTTATCCCCAGTGGTTTTTATAACCCACCCCTTTTGATTGCAGGGGGAAAGGGAAGAAGACAGGACTTCTCAAGAGCTGCTGAATGAAATGCAAAGCAGCACCTCCTCCCTTGCAGGGTATCAACACAGCCCAGTGAGTTCTGCTGTCCTTTTTTCACTGGGAGCAAACATTGTGATCCCATTACACCCACCCTGCAGTCCAGCCAGGCCTGTAAAACTCTGTCATGGCTTCAAGCTTGTGCATTCAAAGGAATAATACTCTTGATCTGATTCATGAAAGTTTAAGGTGAGAGATGAAGTGTCACTTAGTTCAGTCCTTTCCCCTCAGTTCACAGCTCACTGAGCCCAGGCTTTTAGCCTGGAATATATTCCAGAAAGGTGTCCAGCCTTGCTCTGAAGTGATAAAAAGGTCCACTGACTCGTGCAGTAATTTGTCTCCAATACTAATGTCACTGTGCTGTTAAATGTGTTCATCTAATTTCTTGCTATAATTTTATAATCAGTGGCTTCCAGGTACCGGTTCTTCCTGCAGCCATCAAAATGGAGCACAGCGTTCCAGGATCAGCCTCTCCTGCCATTTCTGCCCCCCCTGAACTCCTCTATTTGTGCTTTAGTCTTCACTTTACTTATTTTGTGATTTATTTTTTTAATGCAGAATGTGTTGGGTAAGTGCAAGTTGAAACAAAGTGATTGTGCATTGGTGCCCCTGGTTTTTCATTGGAAGAATATTCAAAGGTGATGGGAACAAGCCCATCAAAGCCCTGACTGATCCTGCACCAGCCACTAGAGCTGGCCATGGAATTCTCTTGCTGCAAATCACTCCATTTTCCGTCTTAGAAATGCAACAAATGTAAAGAAAAGGACCCAACTGTGGCTGAGAGAGAAGTGTTTTCAAGTCAGAGAGCTTTGTTCTTATCCTCAGTGCTCCAGACATACACCAGAGCGAAACACAGCAGGACACGGTGCCAAAATTAATATTATTTTTGGAAAGAGATTGATCCTGGAAAGTAAGTCCATGAAAGAGGAAGAGAAACAAGGGATTGTTAGTTAAGGTCACTTTGAGGTCTGGCACACATGACCCGAAAAAGCCCAAAAGCTTTGGATTCAGTCCCCCCAAACAACGCAGGAATTGACTGTGATTACGTCGTTACAAGAGCGCACGGGGTGATCTCACAGTCGGGAATTGAATAAAAGAGGGGTAGGATATCCATAAACAAGATGTGCTTTGCCATGTTGGGAAGGGTTTGACAGCACACACAGGCACTTTTAGGTGAGCCTGCTGCTCACATCTGCCTGCCAAGGGTATGACCATCCTCGAGACTCTGGGAATGTTGTAAACTGCTGGGCCTCTGTGGCTGGGCAGGGAACTCAGCTTTCTCACCACTTCCTTCCTTCACAGTAAATGGAACAGTAAAATCTAAAAAATAAAAGAAAAGTGGGTATCTGGGTAGGCCAAATCCACATCCAGTTTCCCAAAGCCCTTTATTAGAAAGTGCCTGAGTGTTTGAGCACGTAGAGCTGAGGCTATCAGGGAATCAAGGACAATTCCCCCTCCTTCACCCATTACCACACTGGGAATTTAATCGAGGCTGGGACATCAGGACCTGTGGCTTGATTCAGCTCTGCCCACTTTGCCCTGAGACTGAGTTATTTGCTCTGCTTAGTGTTGATTTATGGTGATATAATAAACCAGTTATCAGAAAAACCCTGGTCCAGGAGAGTTTTCCTTAGTTGAGCCAAACTGACAAAGACCTGGGGAGTGTAAATATTGCTCTGTGTTCCCCTCTGCTTTGGGGATGTTACAGACAGCCCTGGCCAGAGAGTGAGGAAAGTCGGTCTGCTAAAATACCCACTGAAGCAGCAACACATGTTAATAAGTGCACAGTCCATCCCTGGAACAGCCACAGAAAGGGAATAAATGTCACAGCAGCCCCTAATGACAGATTCGTGGAGGGCTTCGTTCTACAGAGTGGGCAAGAAACCAATCTCCATAGAAATCTTTGCCTGTACTTTCCCCCCTTCTTATAAGGTTCCAAGGCTAATTAGCACCTAGCAACACCTCGAGAAAGATGAAGCCTCGTTTAGGGCTCCTTGCTTTGACACACAGTTAAAGGATCAGGGAAACAGAAGTCTTTTTTTGGTATCTTATATCCCACAGACACAGAGTACCTGTAAGATGAGAGGAATGTGCTTAGCTTTAATTAGCTTCCTGGACTTGCAGACCCGTTTAACAAGAGCAAACTCTGCCTATCTGGACCTGAGATCAGACTGCACCACTCATTAACTCCCAATTGCTCCTCTCTGCTTTGCTTGCTGAAACCTCCTCGGATTTGGAGGGGTGGGAAAGAAACCACAATTAAAACTCGGAAGAGGAAGTGAAGAAGAGGAGGAAGAGGTGAAATACTGACAAAACTACATTTTACTTAACTAAAATATAGCTTTAATAATACTATTACTGTAAGTATTGAATTTGCTTTAAGATAATCAGCAGTACTTCTACTGAGGGATTGTGGTGGCTTCTGATTTGTCTCCAGGTGTCAAAGTTATTTATTTCTATATTAACATGCCTGTTACTTCCTCGAGGAAGCCCAGTGTTGGTGTCCCTCGCAGGGATGGCAGGTCCAAAAGGACATCGAAGCTGCCACGTGGGGAATCAGCTGGAACCCAGCCAGGTCTTACACCAGAGCTCTGGTGGGGGTTTGGGAATCACTCCCGATCTGACCAACCCTCCCAGATGCCCACAGTGTGTCCTGGACAAATGTTGGGATGCACATTCCAGTCCTGAGAGCAATGGGACTAATTGGGAGCTGAAACAATGATATCAGTCAGCCTTTCGATATGAGCTGGAACCCTCTGCAGGGGGAATTAAGCACCTTTCTGTTAATTAAATCCCTGTGTATGTTTGACAGCACAGAAGTTGTCATCGTGTCAGAGGCAACGCTCTTGTGTTTCAGACCGAGGGGAATCACCTCCAATCTGAAAATAAAACCTTCACCACAGCAAGGAATGCCTCAAGTTCCCTGGAAGAAAGTTTCTTTTTATCTTCTCTGGCACAAACTCTTCAAGCATTTTCTAATCCCAGACAATCTCAAGCACTTAGAAATGCAGCATTTCTAGATATGGAATGGGCAAATGCTCAACAAGAAAGGGAGAGAAAATCCTTTTCTCCTTTTTCCCTCAAACTTTTTGCAGTCATTAAACCAAGCTGACAAGGAGCTGAATTTTATTTATTTCCTGCATTTAAGTAGAAAGACATAAAGCAACAGAAACCATCTGACACAATTGACATTTAATATGGTTCATCTCTAACGAAGATCTCCTGTGACTACTTTTCTAATTCCTGGTAACACAACTTCCTAATGCCAATTACTGTCATCCTTGGCTTATGTGTGTGCAGAAGCAGCTCCCAGTAACAACAGTCATAAACACACAGTCCCTCACGCCACCAACATACTCACTGTTGTACTTTCCAACCTAGGACTGTTTTGCAAACCTGAAATAATCAGCTGAGCTGATTTGCACATTTTACAAACTTAATTAGACCTCAATATGGATGAAGATCATGAAGATTTTTGTTCTGGCTAATAATAGTTGTACTTTATCTTGCTTTGCCTTTTAACTAAACATACCCTAATTGTGTATTTACATTTGCTGGCATGTGCAAAACATTTTAAGTAGCTGGGCAAAGTAGATAATTTGTATTGTACATTCTGTACTTGCACGGTACAGCAGAAAATTGCTGGTGGAGGCAGGTTATCCATCATTCACATTATTCATTCATTGAGAAACAGGAATTGTGTATGAGACCCCTGTGTTGGTGCTCTGAAACTTGTATTCCATAGACAGGGTTTCTTACCAAATCTTTTTTATGAGATCATACAGAGTTTGGATGATAAACGATTTGGAACTATGCAGGTCTGTGCTCTAAGTTGTGCTTCTACATAAGGTTTTGTTTTCTGCTTGCTCACTTCCCATTCCCAGTTAGAATGAGGAATTCTCAGACTGTGTTCTTGCTCCTTTGCTTCTTCCTCCTTCTCCTGTGGAACAATTGTAGCATCAACAAATGAGGAGCAAAATCAGCAATAAAAAATGAGCAGATTTCTTGTTTAAGCTTGTTTAGTGTGATTTCTGCAGAAAACACAGAGACCAGCCTTGGGCTTTAATGCAAACACTTGTTAGAAGCAGCCTCAGATCCCAGGGTTTCCCTCTGGAGGCCCCAGCATATTGTTCACAATTAGGCAGGAGTGTGAGAGGATTGTAAGGAGCTTTATTTCTTCATAATGGGGATGAGGATGATGGAGTTTAAAACCACAGATTGTACTTGGCTGTGCTTTGACACACTGTCGTCTGCCAGCTGGGGGCTTTGTCACCAGGGAAGCTCAGGAAGGCAAACCCAAGAAGGGATGGGTCTGGAGCAGATTCCCTCTGCGGGGTTCATGAAGTTTTTCTGGAAGCAGTGGTGCCAGGAGATGGGATTACTGCTCTGTGGGTAAATATTCTGGGGAGGAATTCCTCCCTGGGGGGGGTGGGCAGGCCCTGGCACAGGTTGCCCAGAGAAGCTGTGGCTGTCCCATCCCTGGGAGTGTCCAAGGGCAGGTTGGAGCAACCTGGGCTAGTGGGAGGTGTCCCTGCCCATGGCAGGGCGTGGAATGGATGATCTTTAAGGTCTCTTCCAACCCAAACCATTCAGGGATTTTGTGATCTCAGGTATTGGTTATGCAGAATGGTCCAGGATTTACCTGTGGTGGAATGTGGGGAAACAGGAGAAATCCCACAGAACAGCTGGAAATATTTTGTTGCCTTTTTATATCTTTTTAATTTCCTCTTTTTCCTTCCCATATTCTGGATTAAACAATTGGTTCCAAATTGATTACTGTCTTTATTTAATTAAATGGACCTTGTTCCTGTGATGAGCACTACGGCTAAAAGTATGACAAGAAGCAAAACAGGCCCTGGGTTGCCGCAGGCCTGGCAACTCCACTAAGAAAAAAAATTTAGCAGGTCATTAATAAAAATGCAATTATCTCCTCTAACAAATCTGCCAATGAGCCTTCTGGCTTTTCCTGCACGTGGAAACAGGTATTCACTAGATAAGAAATGATGAACTGAATTATCAATTTGGCTTTTTTTCTCAGTGGTGCACCCAAAATTAATGAATCTACTAGAAATCAAAAAGTGCTGCTTCTCAAGAGCTTGCAAGCAGTTATTGAGATTGTCAGATGACATACATACATATATATACATGTTTTTCCCAAACTTATCTCCCCAGTGCACAGACCAGGCTGGGGCAAGAATTACCTACCCCAGTGCCGTGAAGGAAATAAATAGAGCTGCCTGTCTTCAAAGCATCAAATTGCCTTTATTTTTTATTGAACACTTTTCTGACAGCTGAGGTTCAAGATGGTGACATAGACATGAGAAAGTGACCTGTGAGATCTGATGTGCCAGGCACCGCTGGCACAGGGTTTGCCAAGGCAGTGTCTGATGTGCTGGAGAGTTCCCGTCTCTCTGGAGCAGAATTTGTGCCTCTGTGTCAGCGTAATGTGTTTACTGAGGATCACACAGCACATTTTAAACACATTGCATGGACTTGCAGATGAAGCAATTACCTTTCAAAAGTCTTATTTTTATATGCTGATCAATACTCAGTGTGTAAAAACACCCCTTCTAAACCACGCAGATCAATGCAGAATGGTTTGTAGTAGTCACCACTATCAGAGTCCCTCTAATCAGCTCTTTTCCTGTCTTAATTGATCATGTGCAGCAAAGCACGAATTCAGAGCAATCATTCCTAGAAGGGATTACTGCAAATTAAGTGCAGTTTCAGTTACAAGGAGACATAAAAGCTGTATTTCAGAAAAGAAGTCTGGCAGGTGATGGGAGGTTCAGCTGAGAGAGGTCAGGAGTCAGCTCTCATTTCAAACTGAGATTAAATCTGAGATAAGGCTCAAGTTCAGAGGTTTGGTGAACAGGGTTTGTTTCTCTTTTATGAGATTTTTACTGTAACTGTAGCTAAGAGATGAGCTAGACATGTTTTCTAAAAAATAAAATAGCCATTAGCTGCAAGAAACTACAGCCAATAAATAAATGTGTTGTCTCTCCAAGTGAGTTCTCCTTCAATGCTTCCAGCCCCAAGAAGAAATAAAGCTTGAAAAGATAAGTTATCCCTCAGCAAAATTATCTCCCAGGAACCTGGCAACCCTCATGAGCTATAAAATTCAATTAACATCTTTTGCTTTGTATGTCACACTTCAATTAAGCAGAAAGCAGATTAATCATATACAACAGCACTGTATTTAATATGTGATAATGTGTTGGATATCAGGACTTTGCTACTCTGGTTGGGATTCAAACCCAGAATGGACTGTAGCTTGTTTATGTCTTTGGAAATGGAAAGAATGGGAGTTACCACAGTGTATTTATCAATTGGAGTCTGGAACAGTCTTTCCCTGCAAACTGCTCAGTCCATGCCTGGCACTGAAGGCATTTGAATGAATTTGATCTCTGAGAGGGCTCTGAAACCTTCACAGCAGGAGAAAGGGCTTGTTCGAAAAAGCTTGTGGAGGTGCCACACTGCCCCAGGAGTGAGTATTTTTAAAAATCCCAATAGTCACTGCCTTGGAAAAGCTGCCCTGGGGGATGTGGGATGTGAACCAGCAGCTTTGCCCTCCCAAAGGGACGAGGACGATGGTGCGTTTGGCACCAGAGGAGAAGTCGAGAGCTCCATGTCTGCACTTCGACTTTGCCACTGTGTACAACAAATCATTTACACCTGTGAGCTTGGATTTCTCATCTTTCAATCAGGACTGACCCAAATTTACACAATCATGGAATCACAGAATCACTAAGGCTGGAAAAGACCTCCAAGATCATCAAGTCCAAGCTTCGAACAAACACCATCAGCCCAGTCACCACTTCCCTCACTTACAGCAGGATTTGTGAAAATCAGAGGAACTACAATAAAGAATGTTGTTAAAAATGAAATTCTTGCAGGCAAAGGAGCATCTCCTCACTCAATGTCTCTGCAGCAGCTGCTGGGGTCAGTCCCCAATAACAAAGGAATGTTCCAGCCCCAAAAGTGCTCTGGGCAATGCCTTGTTGAGCGATGAAGCTTCACAGCCACTCCATCTCCACTCACGAGTGACACAGGTATGAAAGGATTCATTTAGATACCTTCCCAAAATGTCCTGAGTTCAGCCTTCCAGGCTGCCAGAATTTCACTGGAAATCTCATGAGGGTTAAAATCCTGACTAGTTCTGCCATTTCAGCACTTTCAGCTTGAGCTGAGAACTGGGAATGAAGAGTGCAATAGGGAAAGAAATTAATGGGATTTGTCAGAAATGTCAAAGAAGTTTGGCTTTATAAGTTATAAAGGATCCAAAACTGGCAAGAGATATATACATATATTCTCTGATTTGAGTCGTTTCCTAATTACTAAACAAACAGAAGCAGAATCCAGTAAAAAACCCCAAACTTTTAACATGCCACATGGTCAGGAGTAGTTGGAAAGAAAAAAGTTTCCTTGCCATGTTTGGACTGCAAGTTTTTATTTATTAGAGATGATTTAAACCATAAAATTTGAAAATATTAGAATAGAAAACAATAGTGGCTGTGTGTGTCAACTTTTCAGAGGAGACCAAAAGAAAGCTGAAAAAAAATTGAAAAATTCTTCAAGCATAACCCAAGTGCTGCAGTAAATCATTGTATGTGCTAAATAAATCAGTGTGATGCTGATAAAGCTCTTTTGGCTGCTTGGAGTCACTTCTCAAAGGGTTTTTAAACTGGTGGTTACATCCCCTCTGTGATATGTGGTTGTGTAACTCATCAGGTGGGCCAAAAAAGGATCAGTAAATAAATCTTTAAGAAACATAAAATGGGATTTGGCTCAAGGGACAAATGAACCTGTGCAAGAAATTTCCACATTAAAAACCCATTGCTCTTTCTGAATCCTGGGGTGAAGAAAGAGTTTGAAACGAAACAGACAATTCCATAATTTTAGGGGGAAAATATTTATTATAAAACAGACAAGATCACCAAAACATGCAGTTCAAGTTTAATTTAGAATAAAACACTCCCTGTCCCCTGCTCAGCTTTGCTCACAGTTGTAAACTGGAGCAGGTTGGATTCGAGAGACTGGGAGAGACTGAGGCTGTTTGTGTCAGTGCTGTGACTGTGGATGCTCCAAGGCTGTTTTTGATTTGAATTCCTCTCCAGAAGACCCAAAAGGCTCCCTTGGAGACTGGAACCTCTCTTTTTTTCAGAGCTGTGCAATAGGTGCCAAGACACCATTCCCTCCAAACTATCTGTGATGCTGCTGGAAAGGCAGGGAGCAGTGTGTCTGTGTGGGGCAGGGGGGGGGAATTTTCTAGGATGGGGAAGGGCCAACAGTGACATTCCAAAAGGGCAGCTGGGCACTGGCTGTTGGACCATCTCAGGCTGAGGTGGACTCTGGCAGGAATTCAGCTCATCTCACCTAATCCAGGTCCTCTCACAGGCACCTCCCACACTTTAGTTTGGAAATGGCCAGCAGGAGGAGGGACCACCCAGCCTGGATGGACACGCTCCCTCTTCACTCTTCTGAAGCATAAAATGGGGGGATGAGGTTCTTTAGGTGGGGAAAAAATAGTAGTTTCTAGAAAAGGCTGCAGGTGTCCAGCACCAAAGGCAACTTCTTCCATGTTTCCCTACTCCCATCTCGTTGGTGCATGGAGCATGGCTGCTCCTCTGGGAATAATTACTGGGGGGAAAATAACATGAGAAGCATTTCCATCACAACAGCCCAGCACATCTTTTGGGTTGGGCTCTATGTGTTTTGTCCCCATTTCCTCCCATGAGAGACCACTCTGACTTACAGTGATCATTTTATATCATTGGCTCTGTAACTTTATGACCTCAGTTGTACTGAATTGGAGTTACAGGCACCTGTTCAGGGATGCAACAAATCTCAGAGTGTGAGGCAGTCAAAGAGAGAAAACATTCCCAAAATTTCTGCTCTTTCAGATTAAGACAATGTCACCTGGAACGAGTCATGGAGTTTGCTGGGGTGGGGCACCTGCAGAGACAGAAAATGATGACTGAAGGTACTATAACCATCTTCCTGTGCCTGTTCAGATGGTTAATTTATACCACAGTGGTCATAAAAACAGTTTTGTTGCACAACTCTGGAAAGAAGATTGTTGAAGAACAGCCAGATCTTTATATCTGTATTTTATCTTCTGAGCTACAGACTGTGACTCTTCTGCAGGTCCTCTTTAGTATTTAAAAATAGATCAAAATCTGATGAAGATGTCTCTAAAATTTGGATTTGGGTCATTCAAAAGGGAAAACAGGTAAAAGGTCTGGCTCCAGCTCTGAGCTGCCTTTGGTTAGCAATGCTGTTTGGGTTCTGGGGCTTGGGTTTGGTCCATCTTAATAAACAGAGTTGACAAGCACAACCTGGTTAATTCATCATCATCTGAAAATATAGAATAAAGCAGATCTACTTCTATTTGCTCAGAGGATGCAAGTCTGAGATGAAGAAGAATAAAATATCTAGAAGCTGACTTTAGAAATAACAGGAGGCCCATCATTTTTCTTTTATCCATCCCCAAATGTGGCCCAGACTCGGGAGAATACAAAGCTTCCAAGACAGTTTCAGAGTTTCTATGAGCTCATGACCCTTTGTGTGATCTCTATTACATGTGAAATTGTTTTGCAGTGAACTAGGAAATGATCAGCATCCAGCAGGTCACCAGGGACTCTTTTAAACTGTATAATTAGAATAATTTCACTTCTATCTGGCAGGGCAGGGATTCAAAAAGCAATTCGGAGGCAAAAGGGCGAGGAGCCAGACCATGTATGTGAGATGAGTTATGTACTTTGCATTTTATTGCTCTTCTACATAGAACCTGGCAGTCATTTATTTATCAAACTCTGTTATCTGTGTCTGCAAACCCTTCTGAAATTGTCCCAGTCTGCTCAGGCTGAACACAGCCAAGCTGGAATGGCTGGGAGGAGGTTGCAGCAATTACACTGCAGAAAGTGAGGGTTTGGGAAGTGTGTGGAGAAGTCTCCAAAATTAAGAGAGCTGGTGCAAAGGGGCCCTTCTAAGCCCCAGTGACAGTGGAGGAAAGCACAGACACACTTTTTCCACTGGTGTAAAAGTGGGAGCACAGAGATGCTCCATGTCCAGGACATCCATTGCTGGTTCACTCACCAATTTTCTTGCACTAAT
>JAWWEU010000041.1:1898147-1930190 GCA_035583155.1 Acropternis orthonyx | reverse complement strand
GTAAAAGTGGGAGCACAGAGATGCTCCATGTCCAGGACATCCATTGCTGGTTCACTCACCAATTTTCTTGCACTAATTGTGCAGTTACAAAGAGTTTATCCATTCCAGTGCAATCATATCACCTCCATTCATTAATTTTTATAAAGATAGAAGTATTTTGTAGTGGAAAGAAGAAAAGGAAGAATCAATTTTATGCATAATTCCCAGAGGCAAAATTCATGTTTTCATGAGATTTCCCTAAGTTTTGTGGATGGTTTTCCTCCCAGCATCTTCTCTGAGCTGTCTCACTTCATAGACCCCTTCCCTTAGCGCCTTCTGCTCCTCAGCGAAGTGTTTGTTCAGCCACACTGAGCCACACGCCTTTCCCTCTCTGGGAATATTTGTCTTTTACTTGTTACAAGGAAGATCTGCAGCCTTGGAGGGAGGATAAAAACACACCTGGATCCCCCTGGGACTGCACTGACTGCCTTGGTGACATGATTTGCTGCAGAATTACATTTCCTCTCACATCGGACTCTGGCACCACAAAAAGAGTGGAGGATAAAACCCCCCTGGTTTACAACTTATTTTACATTGATGTGAATATCTAAGCTGACCTGACAAGAGCAATTCAGCATGTAGAGGAAATGGCAACTGGTTCTCTTGAAAACCAAAAAGAGTAGTAGGGATAAACTCTGGCCACAGACAGCCCAGGCTGGATCTTCCTGCTCCCATTTTTATAAGTATGAAGGCACCAAATCCTCCTTTTTTGATGGATGCAAATACAGTGGGGCAGAAAGACAAATTCTGAGGCTCAGCAGGACCACTAGCCTGCTTGGCTGCACTGATGGGAAGTTGCCAAATAGTTTTAATTCATTTTTTGGCCAACTTTTTCCATCTTGCTTAAGTCTAGTAGTCCTTAAGGACTCCACCGATGAGCTACTTGAGATGAACAGGACCCAAACAGGGAGGGCAGAGAGTGTTAGACCTCATCTCATAAATGGAAATGCAAGAGACACTATTAAGCCTACCAGCATCTCAAACTGAGAAGTGACTTTGGTACTCACCAGCTCAAATCCTTACAAAGAAATCATTGTCTTAGTCTAACTTTGCTGTGTTTGCCCCTCTCAAGTGAAACTCAGTCTTTATGTTCCTGTATCTCTTGGAGTTGTGTCTGGCACTGGACAAACTTTCTGGTTAATGCAGAAAAATGATGTTTAATTTTGAACATCCGAATCTCAGAATCCCTTCCAAAGTATCCATTCTATGAAGTTCTCTTCCTTGATTTAAAAAAAAAAAACACACAACACTATTCCCTGATGGCCTGGTCAGGCAGAATGGGGAATGAACTAAATCGTGCTGGGGAATCAGCTTTCAGGGCTGAGTACGGATCACTCCTCCTTTTGCTGACCCTTCCTGTAATATTTTCTCACCTGGGAGGAGCCACATCTGGCTCAGTTTTCAGGTGTGACTCCCAGACCTGAAAAATCAGGCCACCAACCCCCTCGTACACAGCAGAGGGAAGAGCAGCAGTGCAGAGTTTGCAGGAGTGCTGTCCAAAAGAGCCCATCCTGGGGCAGTGCTGGGGAAGGATCAGCATTGTAGAAATGCCATCTGGGAGTCGGGTCCAAGGATTCCTCCAAAGGACAAATTCAAAGCAATTAACCTGGCAAGGAGTTAGTCCTCCCATTATGATGGAGCTCTGCTCTGATAAAAGCAAGAATTCCAACAAGTTGATGATTTCATCTCCTTGGCACAGACACCCCTGCACAGCTGCACAGCTGAGATGTCACAATAAAAGCAAATGCTTACAAAAGGTTCTTCTTTATGTTTTTGGCTTGTAAATGTAAACTGCCTGTGCTATCCATACATGCCAGGAATGTCAACAGTGGCTCGGGGGTGCAGCCCTTCCCGCTAAGCCAGGACAGCACAGGATCACAAGTGATAAATCCTCTCACTTTCGGAGCTCAAAGCAGCAAAAGGTTTGGTATTTGGGCAGAGAAAGCTTTTTGTATTGGCTTGGGCAATAAATATGCAAAGGAGAATGAACTTACTGTGCCAGAGGATGCAATGGGTGACCTGCATTAGCCTTCCCTCTCTCCTGTGGTGGGGACTTTGGGGATGGTGAATTTTCTCCCTTTTCCTCCCTCCAGCCCTCTCAGATGGACTCCAGCAAGAGAAGAACAAATGTAATGAGCGGTTTGTAGGGCTCTAGTTTGTAGCATTGCTCAGCTGAAGTGCTTTCAGTGTAGGGACCTGACAGATGGTCATGTTTGCTAGGAGAGCAAACCTTCTGAAACACTTTGAGGGTCTCAGTTCTTTGTGCTCTGACCATTTGGGCTTCACACACCTGTCAGGGGAGCCCAAGTGAAAGCCTGTCTTGCAGTGAGTTGCCAGTGCTGTGACATAGCACAGGTTTCCCTCTGACATCCATAAAATACATTTTCATGGAAAGCAAAGGATTTACAAACTACAGAGAAAACATTGACTTTGGAGGCGCTTTCAGTTCTTGGAGATGAGATTTTTCTTTGGACACATTGGGTCATAATCCCCACGTGCAGGTTTTTCTCTCACCTTTTCTGGACTGAGGCACTGGCTGCTCCTCCCTCCAGAATTTAGACCACAACTAAACCCTGTGTCCTTTCATCCAGGCACAATCCATGAGGGTGGAGAGGGACTGGGGTGGATTTCCCAGAGAAACTGTGGCTGCCCCAGCCCTGGAAGTGTCCAAGGCCAGGTTGGAGCAACCTGGTCTGGTGGAAGATGCCCCTTGGAAGGGCGTGGAATGAGATGGGCTTTAAGGTCCCTTCCAACCCAAACCATTACAGGATTCCATGATCATCTTTATGGCTTGTAGGTGCCTTTTTTGTCACTCAGTTTTCCACTGCCCTCACTGTTTTACAGCTGTGCCTGATTTAAGAGCCCTTGGGTGGGCAGAGCAGCTGCCCTTACAGAACCAAGGGGAGAGATTTGCCTGAAACTACAATTTGCCGCTGGATTTTGTTTTGAAATTTAAGAATTTGGGTAAGAGGGAGAAAAAGAGAATACTTAGGTAACCTAAAAAGCATCCCTGCCAACTTGTAATATGAACCTGAAGTCTGTAAAATGATGACAAGTATGTGAAATTGTAAGATGCTGGCTGACATTTCAGAGTACAAATATCCACAGCTTGCTCCAGATTGCAAAATATTAATGATTTCAAATGGAAAAATCTAACGGGCCAAACACTGGCTTTCTATTTTAGGAACACCTAAAATATGGGTTTTGTTGTTTTCTGAGAGAAACTAAGCATGTTCTGGAAGTGAAATGACTCAAGTTTAAACATGTGAAGTATTAGAAGAAACAAAACAAAACCAAACCTCAACAATATTCACACACACTGTCAGTGTTAAGGTGAAAATACAGATCAAGGTTCTCCTCAGGTTGAAATTGTCCTCTTTAAATGAAAGATGTGGTTCCAAATGCTCAGAATTATAACACTTTGATACTTCCCTGGCACTTTAGATTATTAACCACCATGCAGTAATTTAAAATTTATGCTTTTTCCTCAGTGTTTCTGTTTCACTTTCTGGTTCTTGAGACAATTCCAGAACAGTAAGGTTGGGTTTAACACCACCAAGAAGCTCTCATTGAACTTTTCTGGACTTACTCAAGGAAAGTACTAACTCTGATATTATTTTCCAACCAAATAAGGATGGATCTCCATTCTCCTTTCCTTCTCTACATCCACACAGATACTAGAATTTCCCTGGCCTTTTTGGAGTGTGATTTTGGAAGGCACATCAGGCAGGGTGCCAGGCTCCTGGGCAGGGGCAGTAAGCCAAGGAGTGTCTAATTTTCAGGTGCACACTCCCAAATTAAGCTGCAGCTGCTGCCCACAGTTCACCTGATCTGCTCACTGAGACATCATTAGGGAAAATCAATTAGTTTTTCCGTCCTCCCAAATGGTGCTGAAGTTGAATAGGAGCAGAAGAAAGAGAAAAAGGGGGGTGGGGGTGGGAAAGGACTTCTGGGTCTTTTGTGTTGGAAAGATAAAACCAAGAGGATCGAGTAGCCAGGTTAATGCAGGGCAGTCACAGCTGGAGAGAAAGGGGATACAAGAGTTTGTGTTACATTTTAGATATGAAAATGAGAGCTGATCAAGCATGAAACAAACCTGTTTGGTGCTCAAGCACCGCTTCCTTACTTTTCCAGCAGCTCCTTTTTTCCATGTCCTTCTGCATTATGATCCTGGGCTTGAGATTAGTTAAAGGTGAAAGGAAAATGTTGTATTAAAAACCAGCCCTGAAGAACCTGACACTGCCTTCAAACTCCTGAAGGTTCCTGGGGTTTTGGATACTTAATGCAGAATTCACTGTAAAATAAGTCTTTGATGGGATATGTTACAGCAGGATTTTATTAGTAGTAGTTTTAATCACAAGCCAGACATGGAAAATCAAAGATGACACTTAATTGAAACTCAGTGCATAGGGCAAAAGATGGAGCTCTGAAGAAAAGACATCCTTTAGGATGAGTTTTAGCAACTGAAATAGAGCTGAGTGCATTCCAGCTGTCAATGGAAATTTTAAATGTGTCATTTTCAAGGTTTAAATCTGCGTATATGAATCCATTTCTAGGAATGCTGCAGTTGATGTTCACTACAGAAACTTTTATTTTGTTAAAAGCAAATTCTCAACTCAAACCATAATTGTTGTAAATTTTTGCTTGACGATGGGCATGTTCTGTTGCTCATCTGAAATGAACCATGAGCTGGTCAGAGAGAATTAAACCTGTTCAAACGTCCAAACTGAAACTTTCATGAACTCGGTGTTTGTTATAATTATATTTTCTTGTGGAAGTGCCATTAAGAAGCAACAAACCCCCCAACAACTTTATAAGAAAATGCCTTAATACCTGTATTTTTTCTAAAAATTTTGGCAAGAACTGGAATTAATTAGATGCTGTTATGGACTAATTTTTTCTGTATAGTCTCCCTCACATCCAAAGGAAGGCACTGCCCATGCCTGGAGCAGGGATACCAGCAGCCACAAACCATACACTTAGTCAGAGATCATTATCAACCCCACCGATACCATAATACACCTGTGTGATCACATCACTAAGTAATTAACTAAGTAATCAATCAATTAATTATAAGGGAAAGTTGCTCTTGTAACACAAATCAGTTTAGGAGCTCTGGTTTCAGAAATAAAGTATTTATCAAAAGATCTAAAGAAACAGAGGCACCATTGTTTGCAGGGGAGACTCTGTTATTCTTAATTAACTTTTCTGAGTGTAGGTAGCACTCAAATCACCAAACACCAAATCCCCAGCTGGTGGGAAGGATGTGGCCCTGGGAGTGGTGAGGGGCAGCTCCTGGGGACAGCCTGGCTCTGCTTCTCAGCCATCAGCAGAATAATCCCAGAACAGGCCAATTCTCATTATCTTTTTCTAACTAAAATCTATTCAAACAGCTAAATCAGATTTTTTTGTTTCTCAGACCTGAGCACCCCTGAGCTTCCACACATTTCTGTGTGAGCCAGCCCTGAGAAATGCAAATGCCTCGGGGATAAGTCACAGGTGCACAAACCCATCCCGCTCCAAGGAGACGCATATCCAGGGGGATTGGATTGCCCTCTACCCTTTCCTGGGCAGTCCGTCTCCTGCTTAGGAATTTGGGTGTAGAATGGCTGATTTTTCCTGAGGTTTTGGCACCTTCAGTCACTTAATGCCAGAACAAGGCTCTTCTACCCGCTCCCTGGAGAAGGGAGGTCTTGAAAGAGAAATCTTTATCCATCTGACACCATTTCCACATTCCCATCCAGCTGTTCCACCAGACCAGTTCCCACTTCTCCTTGTACCCAATTCCAGTGCTCCTCTGCTTCAGTTTTCCTTCTTGGTCTGAGCTTAGACAGCACTTTTGACAGAAAGGACACATCCTTTACCACCTCAGAGCAAACTGCCAGCCTGAATTTCTCTTTCCTAAGGAAGAAAATATTCATGTTTCCTAGGAAACGTCAAGCATTGTTCAGCACAAACATCACCTTGGCATATCTGGAATTAAGACTTCTGTTCCATCAGAGAAAAATCAGAGTGACATTTATCAATCCCCTGCAGCCTCTTCCCGGAAAGGGAATTAGGCCTTCCTTGTTTCCCAGCTCGCTCCAGATGGAGCCTGGAAAACCACCTTGGACACAAAATCCGGCTCTTCCATGTCTATTATGTCACACAGGTGCCTCCAGAGATGTCCCTGAAGGGATGGGTTTGTGCACCTGGGACTTATACCTGAGGCATTTGCATTTCTCAGAGCTGGCTCCCGTTTCCTTGAGAGCCTGCTGGATGTGCTCCTGCTTTTACAGAGCCCTGGAGTGCTTGTTCTTGGAATAGTGTGTCTGATCCCATGTTTTATGGCAAGCACTGGTGCCTTTTAGCACTTCCAAAGGGAAAATCCATCCCCACAGACCCGAGCAGTGACAAATGTGCTCCTCTGGCAGTAGTAACAGATAGATACTAAGATTGCTTTACATGGAGATGAGGAGTGTGTAAAAGCAGATGTCAGTTGTTCAATTGGCTCAGTCCTTTGTTCCCTGCTGAGTCAGAGGAAAAGCTCAGAAATCTGTCATTATGCTGCTTTTCTTATCTACGAAGTCTGAATCTGTTCTATTGAGGGAGCATGTTTTTAATCCACTCTGTGGGAATGACCTCGTGGCTCTGAGGTTGCATTGTCACACAGAGACCCTTAACTGGGTGTGTTCCATGTGGGCACTGGGGGATTAGACATGATGGATTCGAATGGGACAAAGTGGAATGCAGGTGATTGGCCTCAGACTGGGCTTTATTTCTAGGGATAAGACACTTAATACAATATGTGGCCCCAAGCAGCTCCCATTTTATCTACTACTGAACCTAATCCTTATGGAGGGGATGCATTTCTTCACATTTCTTTACTATTATAACAAGAATATGAGGTTTGCAGAGGTTCCAAAGTTTGCAGTTCAGATCTATTTCTCCCAACTGATCAGTTCTGATGAATAAGCAAAGCTTTGCTTTGATAAACTCTCCCCTAAAATACATGTTTTTGAAATTCCTTGCTTTCTTTAACTTCACTGAAAGGGGGTAAGAGATGATGTAGCTGAAATGATACTATGGTGACATAACAAAGAACAGTAAAGGTCAGAGCAGATTAATTTGCTACAGGATCAGCTGGAGAATATTAAACCTCTTAACTGTAATCCTTTGATAACCAGTTCTATAATGTAATCGTCAGTGTACATCCAATAACCCACGTTAATTACTTTAGAATTCCATTTTTCATTTGTAATAAAAAGACATATTTTAAAGGATGCCACAACCACCACCAGCAGCCCCCAATAGTTAAAATAACTCCTTTCAAATGAAAAGAGACTATTTTTATGAGGCAGCTGGGGAAAAGTAAGCCGGGAAAATATCCTTCTGAAGGAAGCATCTGTCACAAGTCAAAATGTTATCGCTGGTCCCCGGGGAGATCGAGCCAAGGTACAAACAGGAGTGAAATAGTCGGTGCTGAGTTTTGACAGGCAAAGTGTGGCTGATGCCATCTGCAGAGTGTGTTATTACGCTGGGTCTGAGCAATTCACTCCCCTTGGGCCAGTATCTGAAATGTTTGAAAATCCAAGTCTGGAGGAAAAGAGGAGGGGTTTTTTTCCTACAGAGAATTTAATATTCTCAGGAAGGAGGCAGCTGCTTTGCAGGAGATGCACAGGAGCTTTCTCACCTACCCAAGAGCCATGTCCCAGCTTCCACTGCCCCTCCTGCCCCAGCAAAGCCCACCCTCCCCAGCTCCCTTGAGCCTGTTGGAGGGAGAGCCAGAACTTTGTGCCAACTGGGCAGAAGTTCATCAAACCCGTAGAAAAACCCAGGCTGTGACCCACACATTTCTGTCACCATCCCAGAAATAACTAACCACTCTCTAAAAGCAGGAGCACCTGTGGGTGTGCTGCACATCTTTTGTGTGCATATGTCTCCCAGAGAGGTGAAAAAAACCCTCCAAAACTTAAAAATTAGGGAAATTACATCTGTGAATGGATTGGGACTTCTCTCTGAGCCAGAACATGGTGACATGGAACGCTGACTTCTCTGAGGGCAGTGAAGGGCTGGACTGTTCTGAAGCCTGGCCACTTCCTCGATGACTAAACAGGAATTTCGAGGTGTAGTTTTAAGAATTCGCAGTGTGACAGCTGGAAAAGTCTTAGTAAACAAGCAGAAAAAGCCCTCCCTCCTCATTCCAAAAGAGCAGCGTTCAGGCTGGCCTGAGGCCGCCTGGCATGGGCCAGCTTGGAGCAGAAAGGGCAAGTGCTGTTTTCCTTAGGGCAGCTCTTCAGTCCTGAAGTCCTTGGGAAAAAACCAGTCCCAGGGGTACTCTGAGAAAGAGTATTTCTGCATGACTTTGGTTCCAAATGTGCTGTAAAAGCCTGGATGTGCCAGGACATAACAATGTCCTTTTGGATCCTCACAACGTCACCATTTCACGGGATAATTTCAGATTTCCACAACTCACTCTCTACTTTCAACACCCTTTCCATCATTGGAAATGACGGTGGATGAATGAGTTCAACAATTGCTGGGTTGAGGTGTGATGTTCCTCCAGAACAAAACAACCACTGAAATTACTGAAGGTGAATGTTTGAAGGCACTCCAGCAGCACCTCTGGCATCCAGCTGTGCCACGCAGCTCTCTGGATGGGTGCAGTATTTTGGGCAGGAGGTCGGGTCTTGGGAAACCAGCGCTCAGCTCTTTGCACAGCCGTCCTCTGGGAGCTCAGCTGGGTTACCTGGAGTACATTTATATCTGCCATGTGGTGAATAATGTGCTGCTGCTGCTGAAAGAACTGAGTCAAGGTGAAAATGAGTTTGGGAGGTCTCTCCAAGCTGACTTGCAGCTTATGGTACAGTCTAATTTTCATGCATATCCCCCTTCAATAAATACAATGTCCCAAACAAAATGCTTCCATAAAAACCAGAATCCCTTGGACAAACCCACAAAGAAGCAGCGCATGCACTTTCCACTGATAACTGATTCCAGTATGTTATTGTCCTTAGACAACAGAAAAAAGAAAAAGGAAAGTTGACCTGAAGGTCAGTTCTTGCTCTGACTTGTGCTGTAACACAATAGGATTTATAAATCTTTAATTGCAGTTGGTTTGCTGTAAATGCTTAATGAAAACATGATGTCCAAATGGCTGTTGGGGGGTATCAGTGACCAGGCAGGTTCACTTACGCTGCAGTGCTGTAAGTAACCTCCTCATGGGCAGAAGCTGCAAAGGATTCACAGTTATTTCTCGTGCATCTGTTCTAAAAATGAGCCAGGGATACGGGAGTGTGACATGTGCGTGCGTGGACTGGTGAGTGTGCACGGAGTTCCACAGCCAGGGCTCCACCAGCCTGCTGGGAAACTAGAGTTCATGTGGGAAGGCAGTGACATCACTTGAGATCGCTTTAATTAAACCTTTAAAGGTTTGTTTAGTCAAAGAAATGCTCTGAGCTCACAACTCATTCCCCCTGCTGAGCACTTGCTTCTGGGGCCTCCACTGGTGCCTTTTGCAGAGAGCTGAGATGGGGGACAGGACTAAAGGGGATGGGGGGGGTCCCTCATCACTGCCCCCAGTCACATGGGGGACTCTCATCAGCACCCTTAGCCTTGTGAGGGTCTCTTGTCAGCACCCCCAGTCCCACTGGGGACTCTTGTCAGCACCCCTAGCCCCATGGGGGTCTCTCAGCAGCACCCCCAGCTCCGTGGGGGTCTCTTGTCAGCACCCCCAGCCCTGGGGGTGTTCCTCATCAGCATCCCCAGCTCTGTTTTGCTCACTGCCAAGTACCAGTGAGCAGCCCCACGTCTGTCCAGCCTCTCCACCTGCAGGGCAAGGACATAAACCCCTGGAATCTCAAAGGCTTTTATGATTCCCTTGTTCCTTTTCTAATGCCCTCGGTCAGGAGATGGGAGAAGGAGAGAAGGGAGAGGAGATGACCCCACCAGGTACAGAGTGTCCTTTTGGCCAAGCCTGATTCCTGGATGCAGGTCAGTTAAAAACAGATTTCACGTAATGATTTTTTTTTTTTTTTTTTTTTTTTTTTTTTTTTACTGTGGAAGAAGGGAAGGAAAAGCAGCACCAGACAAGCTGAGGGCTGTTCTCACTCATGTGGCTTTCTGAAGCTTTTACTCTGCACCATTTACCCTGCATAAATCAATTGCCAGAATATTAGTGCTTTGCTTCCTTGTTTACTCTGAAAGATTATGTCCCATTAGCAGATTTGTCTTGTAATTGAACTGAAGTGTAAAATGCCAATGTCCTGACAACCCCAGTGGTCAGGATTAACTGCTGCAGACATTTCTGTCCTGTTTTGAATCATTCTGATTGAGCATAATTAATCCAGCTGAACTGATAGGATGATGGATTCTTCCAGCGCCAGTGGTTTGCAGAGGGAGGCACGGCTGGACATATATATCATAACAAGATAAAGAGGTAGTGACAGGCAACAGCTTCTGTTTTCACAGGGTTTGCTTTTTCTTCATTAGACAAACTCATGCCCAATTTCAGGTGTCAATTTGTTTTCAGAGCACCCTGAAAGCACGTGTGGAACTTTGATCCTCTGCCTAAGAGTGGGTTTGGGGTCAGGGATGCTCACCCTCGGCAGTGAGAACACGAGTGATATCAAAGCAGAGGGTATTTATCAGAGATGTTTTTACCATTGGGCTCTTTCTCTCAGGGTCACAGAACAGCACAGACCTGGCAGGAAAACACCTATAAAAAGGCAAGACATGTCTTTATACACCACATTAATCCAGCACCAAAAGGGTTTTCTGTCCCAGGCTGGCTTCTTGAGTCTCCAAGAATATGAAGTTTCAATGCTCAGAGGCAAAAGAGTTTTCTAAGAGAGGGGAATATGGCAAGTTAAGCACTGACCGTTGTCTTTTAACAGCATCACAGCAAATTCAGAGGCTTTGCATTCACAGTCCCACATCTGAGGGACACAGAATCAAACCCAAAGAGGAGCTGCATTATCAGGGTTGTCTGTCAGTTGCCCCCTTTGCCAGCCCTGTTTACTCACTGGGTTTATAACTCTGCCCACATCTGCTCTGAAGGCTCAGGGCCAGCACAGATCGAGGGCTCGAGTGGAGTGGGGGGTAATGAAAAAGGAGACACTGGTCTGGCAGGTACTGGGGTAAGAACATGAGAAATGTCCTGCCTTTGCAGTTGGCCTGAGCTATTTTGATGTCTCCACTCTTTGCTGCTGTTGCTTTTAACCCTTTTCTATAAAGGAACAAGAAAAGTTTTAGGAAACAAGGAAAAATGGATGCTTTGCAATTCTTCAGGGCTCAGCCTTCAAGTTCAGCTCACAGAGGCATTGTTCTAGTTTACCAGAAATATTTGAGCTTCTTGTCCCTGACCAAAATTAAGTTAGAAATCTTGTAAAAAACGATATTATTATGGTTAGCTCCTCTAACAGATCCTGGAATTACAGAAGCATGAAATAATGAAAAAAGGGGAAAAACAGTCAGAAGATACGTGTTGCCACGTGCCTTTATTTTCAATTACTCTGAAGAGAAGAACCTCCTTTGCTGTCTCACATGTGAAAACAACACCTACAGCTTGACTCAACATCACACACCTTGAGGCAGAAATCGAGAGGCAAAATGAAATCATACCTGAGGAGAATTGTGTTTCTGAGCACAGCCCTGCAGCCCCTCCACAGGCTGGGCTGGAAGGTCACTGCACTGCCTGGGGACTCATATTCTGCTTTATTACATAACTCCTATCTCCGGAATTAAAGCTTAATCCCAAACTGGGGCTCGGACTCCAAATCAGAAAGGGCTTGCTCACATTATCAGTAACACAAGCACCCTGTTTTCCAAAGGTGCAGGAAGAGGAGCAGGAGCAACAGGGATGGCTTTTAATCCCAAGCGCCGTGTCAGGGAAATGAAGCTGCTGCTTCTCCTTCACCACGAGCAGCTGTCCAGAAATCAGAGGCTCCTGCCAGAGCTTTGATGAAACATGCAGAGTTTTGGATGGCATTGGGTGCCAAACATGCTGCTGATAGAAGCAATAAATCCCCATCCAAAACCTAAAAATAATATTGGGATTGTTTTAAATTAAGGTTACAGAATATGGAGTTAATTAGACCCTGCATGGATTCTCAATAGCCATTATTACATATTTGTTCAGGTTTAAGTATTTTTATAGGATTTTTTTTTAATCCTGTCAGAATATTTTTCCTATGGGATGGGGATCATCTTTGTGAGAGGAAGAATGGCCTTGTGGTTAAGGCTGGCCTGAGACTTGGGAGATCTGGGTTCGATTGCTGGCTCTGCCACAGACACCCTGTGTGAGCTTGGGCAAGTCATTTAACAGCCACTTTTATTTGTCTTAAAATAAAAGTCCAAGGCCCATTTAGGCATCTAAAAGATGCGACTGCTGGGAACTGCTGAGTGCTCAGCATTAAAAAGAAGAAGAAAAAAACGAGAAGAGGAAGAAGAAGAAGAAAGCTGGCTGTCCATCTAAGAGTTGTCCCTTCAGAGCATGCTGAGAACTTTTGAAAATCCATCCCTTCATGTCTCTATTCTTCATGTGTGGAGCAGAAAGTGTAACCCTCCCTCACACACAGGGACTCTGGAAGTGCTTCCAAAGCTGGGAATGGGATGTCAGATGGGGATGAAGTTAAAATGACTTGATTTTGGTTTTTATGCCAGCCGTGGGTGAAGGGATGAGAAATGGCACTGCTTCTCATCACACAGGTGAGGCCACTGCTGCCAACAACCCGTGAGAGGGAGGTCTGGGGGGAACAGTCTCTCTGCCACGAACACATTATTGAGGTTGGGCTTGCAGACTGGCGGCCTGAGTCTGGGGAGTCACACGCACTTGTTTATTGCTCCCTCCAGCAGCCCAGTTTTCATACTAATCACTTCAAATGTTGGCTCGCTCTGCCCCTGGTTTGAACCAAAGGACACTGGTGGGAGATGCCAGAGGCTGGGAAGGAGCCCCATGAGCCCTTGGAGCCTGGGTGGGCTCGGGCAAGGTCTGACCTCCCTGTTAATTGCATTTACGTGGTGCTTCCCTGCGCATATTCTGTGCCAACCCAACACACACCACACCGAGTCTCATCCTGATCACTTCCTTACTTCCATGTATAACCCAAAGCCAAAAATATAGAAGCCAAAAACTTCAGTTGCGACATCACCAGTCCTTCAACATACATTGGCCATTTGGCACCAGCTGCTCAGTGTGACAGAGGGGACTCAGAGGAGCTGATGAAACACAGAAAACTATTTACTTGGTTATTTAGGACAACAGAGAAGAGATAATATCACTATATGGAACTTTTTGCAACATAAATGGCTGATTAAAAATGTTTTTCCTGTGACAATCTCTTTCCATCCCCTAAAAACAGTGAATGAATTTGTAGTCACATGAGGGAACGTGACCTTGTTTCTTTGTTTTCATTGATTAAAAAGAAAATTGTTTTGACAAGCCATTCTGCACCTGCAGGTACACACAGAGCCTGAAACAAACGGGAATACAATAAATGTCATGCAGTTAACACAGGGAGGCACAGCCACAGGACTCTATGAATACAAACGCAATGAGAATGCCAGGGCAGGATTGGTGTCACGTTCTGGTGACAGGTAACAACAAAATGTCTCCATTAAATCAAGGCAGCAGGGATTAAAATCCCAGAGGAGATCAATAATAGAGGGGGCAATGCTTTCATTCAGGACGCACAGACTGATGCAAAAGAAACTGCTCATTTGGAAGCTGCAGGCAGCACATGGGAAAGTGCCTCTGAAGTCAGGGAAAGTTAGGGAATATAGGAAGATTATAGCTTTGCAAAGGCACAGATGTGGAGTATGGATTCATAAAGTCAAAGCACAATTCTGGATGGAAGGAACCCTCTGCTCAAAGCAGAGTGAACTTCAAAGTCAGACCATGCTCGGGGTCTCAGCTACTTGAATGTCTTTAGGGGTGGGGCTTTCACATCCTCATGGTGAGGTTTTGTCCCTTATATCTGACCAGAGTTTCCCCTGCTGCAACCTGTCCCTGCAGCTCATCCTTTACAGTGCACCTGGCTAGGGAGTCTGGCTCTGCCACCCCCACAGAGTGGTTGAAGAGGGCAATTAAAGCTGTCTTCAGCTATTAAAGCACAAAGTTTTTCCTGGGCAGCCCACCAAGTAGCTATCAGGTCACCTGTTACAATCCACCTGCTCCTGTTCACCAGCAGTGGAGAAGCAGCTCTGCCTTCATTAATATTTTAAAATAAAACAATATTGGCAGTGGCTCTGGCAAGCACCTGATCTGAAATTGCTGGGGGCTGGAGAACAGAGCTCAGTGAGCACCTTGACTTGTCCCACTCTCACATTGACCGTGGGGCAGGGCACTGGGCTGGGAGAGTCCTTTAATGACTATACAGGGAACAGCTTAGGGGTGTGAGCACAACCTGTCTGCTTTCTTGTGACTATTCAAAATATTAAGCCAGGTAAGATAAAACCAACTTCTTCCTGAGTATATTCCCAGTAGTTTTGGTGGCACTGGGACAGTCAGAGAGGGAAAGTCTTTCTGTGCCTGTTTGCAGTGGAAAGTTTTGGGTTTTTTTTTTTTGCCAGCAAGAAGCACGTGCCCCGGAATGTGAGGAATGTCCCTGTGTGGATTTCCACCCGTTCCTGCCGGCCAGGACAGCCGTGGCTCGCCCTGGAACACAGCCAGGGTGGAACAGATTCGCAATGTATTTCCTGAGTCACTCGGAGCGCTCGGTGAGTTCCCTCCAACAGCTGGGTAAGAACCAAGAGATAAAAACACAGACCTGGCCCTTGTGCAGAGCCAGGAGTGGGACACAGAGAAGAGACCGTTGGCACATCCTCTGTCTGGGCCACGAAAATTCCTCCTGGCTGTGGAAGGGGTTACGATTGGCACCGGTCAGACTGAAATCCTCGGGATGGTCTCCCCATCAGCAAGGAGATTCACACTATAAAAAGCCAGATAGAACCATACAATGCTCTCATTACTTCTGCACTTTGCACCCACACTTTTATTTTTATAGGAATTTTATTTTTCTTGATGAAACTTAGACTCACGTTTCTAAGAACAATTATACACACGGTGGAGATTTCATTCAGGATACTGAGAACAACATAAGACCTGTGTAATATTTTAAAAGTTTCAATCAGCTCTGATATAAACTTATTTTGCAAATGTAAGGCAAATTTGTTACATTTTCTCATGGTTTCATCATTTATAAGCACCATGCTTATAAAATTAAATTTTTTATGTGTTTTTAGATAAAATTCTTTGGGGGATTCATCTTATGAAATGTTGTGGGTTTTTCCCAGCATTTGAGCTGAAGGAACGGCAAGAAAACAGGGATCTCTCAGGGCACTCAGCATCCTCCAGGGCTGGAGCTCTAATTGGGATGTTAGAGGGCAGAGGTGGTATTTTATCCACCACAAAATGCCAAATACATGGTTGGCACCAAGCTAATCATCTGCCTCCAAGCCATCTTACAAGGGCACTGATGGATCAAAGAGATTTAAAAATGAATAAAACTGTGTGAAAGCGTTGCCAAGGTACCTCAGTGATGTGGGCAGCAGAAGAGCCTGGACCTTCACACAGGAGAGCTAACAAGGGCTCTCGGGGTAGGAGATGCTCTGCCCAGTGGCTCATGCTCAGAGCTGCCCCAAAGCCTGTTACAACTAAAGAGAGACTGGAGGGGGGAAAAAAAAAAACCTATGGATGCCTGCCTGGCTCTGTCCAAAATGCAGTTTGACTTTTTTAATCATGATGATTTGAATGAATAGAAATTATCTGAAATAATAACCAACACCGGTAAAATAACCACAGAGTCCTAGAACATTCTGAATTGGAAGGGACCCACAAGGATCATTGATTCCAGCTCTTAAGTGAATGGCCCATGAAAGAGTCATCAAGCTCCTGGCTGCCAACAGCAATGATTCCCTGATTCTGAGTTAATATTCCTTTCCATCTCTGGATCTTGGCCTATGGTGACAAGAAGTGGCAAACCAGGGGAGCCACAACAGCACCATCGTCACCATCGACAGAGCATTGCAGAGCACTTCATCAGCAGGCATTAATTGGTTCACACTGTGAGGGCAGTGGCATAGCCCTGCTTTTAGAGCAGAGGAAATAAAGGCTCAGGCAGCTTCAGTGGCACTTGACTAAGCACTTCACATGGATTGATAAAGCCAGGAACTCATTTCCCAAGTTCCTGTGCTTGTTTGCTCATGTGTTTTTGCTCCAGCTGCACCAGCACAGGTAGTGGCTCGGAAGGGTGTGCTGTGAAGTTTCTTTTATGATGACACTGTTTAAGCACCCCAGAAACAGCAATAATTTGCCATATGGTCAATATTGTTCAATTTTAGCTCTAAAATCTACACAAACCCAAATCCAAACAAAACCCAGCACATTTTCCTGCTAATCAGTTAATATTTACACCTTCCTTCCTTGTAAAGACACTTGTTTTTGGATGATTCAACTGACACGTAGCCCAGGATGAGCTCTGTTTGCAGGTGGGATTATATTCCCACTGCTCCTCCACTTGCTTCCTGCACGGCACTGTTTGAACATGATACAGTCTCCAGCAATTAAACTGCTCTGCTGACAAAGAAGAGGGGTTTGATCACAGAGACAAAAGCATTTCAGGCTCCCCAGGAGCTCATAAAGTCAGACTGCAGTTCCATTGATTCATGGCCTATGTGTTCCCACAGTAAAAACACAAAGCAACATCAAATTTAGTCTCCGCGGATCCCAAAAAAAGAGCCTTCCCAAAGACCGGAATATAGAGAATAACTGTTCTCACCACGGCTCTGCTGGCTGGATTCTTGCAGGAGCAGAAACATTATCCTTCCTGCATCTGAAGAGGGGCTAATTATTTTGAATATTTTAAGAAAACAGATTAAAAAATCTCCAGTGGGTTCTGGAAGGAAAAACTGCTGAAAGTTGGACTCTTCAGGCTGTGCAAAGCAGAGGACAGAGACACAAAGTTTTATCTTCTGACTTGTTATTCCATCTTCTCCCAGCTGAACCCAACATTAGCTCTGCCTTCAGCATTGCCACAAACTTGCAAATAGGTGACTTTAGTGGGCTTTTTTAAAGTTCCATAAAACATTGGGAGTGTCACTATTGTGGACAACAGAATTGAGCTGGGGATGTCAGCCCTGCCTGCTACTCTTGGGATACATCAAAAGTGGGGGAGGACCCCTTGAAAAGACAAGAATAGAGAAGACGTCATGTGATCACAACCTTTTCACCCCGGGCAATCATTTACATCAGGAAAACTGTGAGGTTTGAGGAGTTTCTGCAGGGCTGGAAAGGTGGGCCGTGAAAACCAGTGTGTCACAGAAATGAGAACCTGTGCTTGTGTAGATCCACATAATGGGCATTGTCCGGGGTGCTGGCGGCATTCCCGGGCCCCTCCAGGGGGACAACCATTCCCAGTTTACATCCGTTCTTGAGGCTGTAAGTTAAGTCTGTGCCTGGTGGATTCCTGCCAGCACATTCCTGACACAGGAGTCTTCCTTTGCTTTTGTGTGAGATGTGCCTTCATTCTTTTCCACATCAGTAGTGCATTACACAAACCAGCACCGAGTGTGATTCCAAAGGGCCAGGATTAGAGGTACCACCCCGTACAAAGCATACCACACGTGCCACACCAAATCTCAGGTTCAAGAACTAAGCAGATGGGGGCATAGCAAGAGGGCACAAGTGCTGTGGTGATGCCCTGAGGAAGTTAATCTTAGTTATTTGGTGAGCACGGCCACAAAAATGGGTTGAAACAGGTCATGAGTTCCACTGCTCCGCTCTGCTGAGACCCACTTCTTCAGAGCCAGCCTTACAAGGATAAATAATTGGAATTATTTAATTTCACCTCATCAAAGCAGTCCTACTGTTAACAGTACTGTCTTCTCTGTTCCAGTTTGGATTTATTGTCCCTGTGCATGGATAACAGGGACCATTCTAACCCTCCTAACCTCACCACTTACAAAGGCATTGCTGCTCCTGTCTCCTGGAGAGATGTCTCCAAACTCACTCTGGAAATTATGTGAATCTTTCACGGATAATTCACACAGATAAAACACGATCCCCCTGCAACCAGCTCAGATCTCTGTGCTCAGCTCCTGCTAATGAGGTCTCTGCTTGTATCACCACCCATGGATTCCCACCCAGCACAAATGCTTGGCTCCTGTACCAAGCACAAAGCAGCTTGAAAAAGGTGGTAAAACTGATTGACGCTGATACTCTGCCCTCCTGGAAAGCATCCAATTATTCTGCAAAACCACAGAATTTCAGCCACCCCCTCGCACCCAAATACAGGCAGCTTCTAGTGTGGAAGGTTGAATCTGTTAAACACAACCAGCAGTCACATCTGACAAGAAGGAAATCACCTTCTCTGATGGAAACAGAAATTTTGGGAGGCAGATAGTAATGAGGTTTGCTCAGGGCACCAACAGTGCTGAGTGGAGTGTTGTGGAACGTGCCATGGGGTTGTTAATGATGTGCTGTTTCATGAGCAGTGTAACATGTTATTGCTTCATAAGAGAGGAGAGAATCCAAGATAGTCATCTCCAAACCCATGCAAGTGCCTGTCAAACTGGGAGCTGGATATCAATTCTCTTTTCTAAAAATAATCCTGAAAATCTCCTTCACTCTGTCTGTTTTTCACTCCCTCCATTTAGTCAGTCACTTTACAGATACCAGTAACATCATTAGCTGATATCACTGAGAGGTCCAGCTCTAAGGACAGCAAATAATTGAGATTTTGCTTCCCAGGAGAAATCTGGGACATTGTCTTTCTTTTCTCTTGCCATTCTTTTGATGATGTGCAAAGGAGGATAAAAGTTTTTAAACAGCCTACTAAATTTTGTTATTGCTTTGCCTTAAAACCACCACAAGTGTCTTGTTGTTCTGATTTTGTTGATGCACATCTTGGGAAGTGCCTAAGCTTCATTTTTCTGAGCTGATTAACTGACAATTAACCCAAATTAGTTCTTACATTTGTAAAGACTAATTTAACCACCCACAAGTATTTGTTTCAGGCTACCATAATTTGTTCAAAACGGAGAAAAACATCTAATCTAGCTATTCTTGGGGCTGATTAAGAGGTAGCAGCTCATCACTGGTGAAGATGCAGTGGTTAGAGCTGGTTTGAATATTTTTGGAAGTCATTATTTTTCCTCAGAACCCAAAATTGTTTCATCCCATGTCTCTTGGCTTTTTCAAGCGTTTGGTGAATCAAAGGCTGGTTTCCAATGGAATCATGCCTGGATTCATGATGGGCTTCTGAGGAACTGAGTGCTTCCAGCACTGACGATTCCCAGGCAGTCTCTGCTGCCAAGCTCATCCCAGTGCGGCGATTTGAAAGCTTGAGGAACACGGGTGGTGGTGGTGGAGAACCAGAGGAGAAAATATAGCAAAGACATAGAAGGAATTTTAAACAATCATAATTAAATTTAGCTCATCTCAAATATCAGCTCCTCATCCAATAATCTCCGTGACATTGTCGGCTCATTTGTTCCCAAGCCATCCATTGTCTCCTGGAGGCACTGGTGCCAAACTGGGGACAAGCAGCTCCTCGGACAGAGCTGGATGGTGGACGTGGCTGGGTCCAAGCTGAGAAGGTGCCGTGGGCCCAGCTGAGGTCCCTGGGGCAGCGAGGGGCGAGCTCTGAGCTCCTGGAGGGGTTTTCCCAGCCAGCTGGGAAGGGGCTGTCGCTCCGAGCCGCAGGGGCTGCCCTCCAGCACAGCTTCAGTCTCACATGAACCAGGCTTTGCAAGGCTTTGCTGCACCAAATGCTCCTGCCTCATCCAGAAAGACAGTTTTTAGGCTTCTTTCTCCCTGGTGAAACCCTGCCCTGATAGTGGCAGAACAGAATTAAATACCAGGAAAAGAATGTAAAACTTTCCAGCACATGTGGAGTGGATTTAGGCAGAAGGTCAGCCTGGCAAAGTTACTTATGCCAGATGCAGGCACTGGGATAAACTGTATCCCTGTAAGTTGCTGAGGCTTTGACCAAGAGGATGGTTTCTTTGTGAGGAAACAGCTAGAAAATAGTATCTTGGTCACATCTGCCAGCCCTTCATACCTCTGCTCTCCAGCTGTATATACAACTTTATTGGTTTGCATTCTTATCTCCACCGGGATTTATTCTTTTTCATGAAAGCATTGCCTTGTAAAAATTTTTCAGGCTATAGGTGTAGAATACATTTATTTTAGGATGGTTTGACAAGAGGAAAAGAAGCTTTAAGTATTTGCAGAGCTATGTTTGACTATCTGGCCTTTGCATTCCTTCCTCCTGGAATGAGGAGTTTGCAGAAGAAATTGCCAGAGTATGGAGGTAACTGTCAACTAAAGTGGAAAGGAAGAGATAGAGAAGAGAAAAAGGATTGTTTGGCAAGATTCCTGGTGTGAGACGAGAAAATAAGAAAGTGAGGGTAAAGAAAACCCCTGTGCCATTCACAAATTTCATTTTGAAGAGAGTGAAACGTCTCGTGGAAGTGCAGAGACAAGACAGGGAAAGACCTCCAGACAACTGGCAGCATTTTTGTTCTCCAGACTTAGGAGCAAAAATTACTTCAGTATTTTATTCTTCCTCGATATGGTGCAAGACTCAGGTAGCATTGGCTTACAATGTGCCAAAATGTGCCCACTTCTACCAACACAAGCAGTTGTAGGAGGGAAGGAATTCAAGGCAAGGAATGTTACTCCTTGCTAATGGGGACCCCTGAAAGGAGGAGTGGAGATAGAGCAGTGAAATGAGGGTCAATAGTAGCAAAAAATATGCTGAGCTCTGGCTGTGGATGGTGTCCAGCTCAGAATTCACACAGAAATGCTTAGTTTGGGAGAGGTCTTGATAAATTACAGTAAAGTGAAAGGTCAACTCTGACAGACAAGAGAAGAGGGATTTGGCCCACTAAGGGCTGTGATAGTTGTTAATTTATCCTGCTCTTTGGTCTGCTGTTAGAAATCAAATTCCTGCTCAAGCCAATGGTTCCTTCCCCCAGTGTGAATAAGGCAGGATGTGACAGAGGGGTTGAGAGCAAGCCAAGATCCACAAAGGATCCCTTTCCCCCCTCCTAATCAATAAATTTGTTCTTTGTTGCAGTGCCATTTTTGATCTTCTTCTTTCTCTTCATAAAGAGAAGTGATTAGTATTTCTCTGACACCAACACTCTCTATAGGGCTGGATCTATAATTCATGAGAGTGAAAACAGTGGCATTAGAAAGAAAACCTGTCATAAATTAAGCTATTAGGCTTTTAACTGAGCAGTGATGGCAGCGTGGGGATGCAGAACATTTATTGCAATGCTAAATATAGGGATAAAGCAAAAAGGTTTTCATCAATACACGGTAAGAACAAAATACTGAAAGCACTTGCAGCTTGAATTTTTGTTCTCTGTAAATTGTAATAATGGTTTCTTTCTTTTGGTTTTGGGTTTGTCTGATTTTGGGGAGGATTCTTTGCCTTTTGAAATCAAGCCTGTCCCTGTCACTTGATGACTGACAGCAGCATTTTGGAGCTTGGACTTTTCCCTCTTCCTTCCGAAGAGCAGCACTAAAGACAGCAATTCACACACAGAGGGGAGGAAGGGGCTGAGGATGTTTCACTGATTCTTCTTGGGATTGTTCATAGTACCAACACCTTCTTTATGAGGAAATTTCTCAAAAAAGTGCCATGGCAGACACAGAGCTGGTGCCAACAGTGCCAAGGGGCCAAGAAAGGACTGCTCCCTCCTACAAATTCCTCATCTGCTGGGATCTAAATCCACTTTTTACACACTTTCGTGTGTCCCAGCACATGCTCTCTCCAGTTCCTAATCCCATTTGACCAAATTCCATCAGCAGTGTCCCCACTGCAAGCATGGGTTATGTCTGGTGGCTTTACAGGAACCTCTCAAATGTATTCCAAGAAAACGTGTCCCGCTGCCTTAATCCAGACTTGCCAAAGACCAGGATTTTACAGCAATAAAAGGAATCAGGAAAAGATATTGTAAGGTGAAACACGACATTCAAACAAAGCTGCAGCCTCAGCTCGTGTAAACCACTTGGAGCCCTGCCTGGGCTTTTCTATTTGAAGCTGAGGACGGTGGTTTTTTGTGGGAGTCGAGAAATACAAAAGTTCTCCTGGGATATTGTAAACATAATTCATGTTCGCTCGGGCCACCACTGACATCACTTCCACTGGACGGAGGGGCCAAGGCACTGAGTGTGCCGGGCCTGGCTAAAAATAGCAGCTTCATAAATCTGCCCATTGCTTTAATTAGGTAACCCTGATGACAGGATTAAGATTGAATGCTTTCAATTCAGATTGGTTAATGAAGTGCTTTCGAATGGTTTTTGTGCCGTGCACAATGGGCTGCCCTCGGAAGGATCCTCTCTGCTGTCGCTAATTGCTGCAGGTACGGTCAGGCTGCAAAAAATGCCTTATCAGAAGGTTAAAAGAGGAGATTATGTGGACATTTGATTATCTCCTATTATGTTTGGAGACTACAAACGCTCCGCAGACAGATGAGCCTGCGCAGCTTGTTCATTTTTTTAATTAATAGAGTAAACATTTGATCAAGATCAAAGAATATTTCATGTTGTGTTTTTGCTCCCCTGTCCAGCTTCTGGTGAAATATTATTAATTGGAAAAAACCCTCCTCAAACAAACCCCACCAGAACAAAATCATGCACAAAATCTGTCCTATGATTTGTGACTCTCCCTGTGAAAAGATGAATTTGGTGCATCTGAGACCAGCAAGTTTCCACCACCCCATGCTGCTCAAACCACCCATATGGACTTAAAGAAACTTAACTGCCCTTTCCCATTGAACTGGTGTCCAGGGGGTTGGAAGTGCCAGGTGATGTCCCTCATATACAGGAGATATAAGTCCCTGACAGCTGAGACTGGTCCTGCATGACACTCGTGGTTATCAGTGTGGCCACAGGGCATTGCTGAGAATGTGCTTAAATTCTCTTTATTATCCTCAGCTGAACATTTCCCTGCTTCCTGAAGAGGACTTCTCATTTTTGTGTTGATAGCCTTCAAAAACTGCCCTGGAAACAGGCGGTGCAGGAGAGGAGAACCCGAGCTCTGCTCTGATGGAGGAAAATGTCGAGGTGCTCGTAGGAAATAACAACAGGCAAAGCAAGGCCAGGGAAAAGGAGGAAAAACTGCTTTTCCTGCTCCTGAGCAATTGCCTGCAGTGGCCAACTCCTGAACATCTAGTCTCTCAATGTGTTTTTTCACATCATGCCAATACCTGACTGGAATAAACAACTTTATCTGGATCCTTGTTTCTTACCATCAGCGGCCGATAAGAAAACTCATTCCTATCAGCGTGAGATTCAAGCAGAGAGAAGAAAGATTTATGCCTGCCCGCAACAGCCTCCACCCTGCCGGACTGTTCAGCCCTGTGGAGTTTAATGCTGTGGATTTGGGTTTTCCAGGAGGCTGTGGCTCACAGCAGCAGCTCCAGTTTGCTTGTACATGGCCCTGCCAGCGTGTTTGCTGCCCCTGTGCAATGCACTGCAGCGCTGGGGTTCTGTGCTTGCACAGCTCCTCGCCCGCCCCGCGCTCCGGTGGATGTATTAAATATAAACCCCCAAGGCGTTCCAGAAGTGGGAATAATTTATATTCTGATGGGCCAGCGGTGGTGTATTACTATTCCGATGACATTTTGAGAGGTTTCCAGCCCTTTTTGTTGCTATTTCTTCAGACTTAGCCCTCCTCCAGTCACTGGAATTCAGCTGGGTGCAAGTATGCCCTGGGAGCTCCACACCCACAGCCTCAGGCTCCCGCTCCTCCTCCCGGATCACTTCTCAGCTCTGTTTAGGGCATCTTAACTGGCACAACTAAAATGGTTACTGATGCTGATATGAGGTAGAAAAGGAGATAGAAAAGGATCAATTAGGATTGAGAGGACAGGTTTAAAACGTTTCCCTGAAGAAATGTAAGTCATTCCGTCAGTGAAGCCACCACAGCACCTGTAGGATTAGAGGTCAGCTAATCCCAGTCTATTCCAGGCTTCCAACCTTTAAATCACCTTCAGCCACAGATACCTGCACACTTCTTATTTAATTTGGGAGCCCTTCATACCCTCACAGCTGCACTGCCCTGGATGGGGAAAGAGATTCAGAAAGCGATCTATTTTCTGCACTCACAAAGCGTTCGAGCTGTCGCAAGTCTCCTGTCGCATATTCAGCTTCATAAAAATTCCTTCCTGTAGGTGTGCAGGTTCTGGGAGCTGGGCTCAATTTTGACTTCCAGTGGGCTCATCATTCAGCTCACAGCATCTCCCACAACCACTTCTCAAAAATTCACGCTTAATAGCGTTCCTTTATCACTATTTTCATCTTGCATCCGATGTAAGCTGAATATAATAAATTACTTTTAATTTTCATATTTGAGAAAGCTTCATTGTGGCTTTTTGATCACTGAAACAGCATGAAGGGAGTTCTTATTTTTGTTCATTTTTTGTGTTGAGGAGCTGTTTGGCCAGGCAGGGCCCACCCACACCTCATTAATGGAAGCACACATCGGGGGGTTCTCCTGTGTAAAGCATTTTTGGTGCACAGTAAAAGTGGTTATTTCTTTATGTGCAGGCTCTGAGGGAAGTTCAGTAAAATGGATGAGGTTCCCCATGGCAAACCAACCTCTTTCACATAAAACCAATTGGTTCTGGAGGTCCCAGCTTGAAGAAAAGCTGACTAGAGCAGTTTAAAAGTTCAGGTGAAGTGCATTAGGGAGCTCTCAGTGAAGCTCAGTATGACTGATGGTCTCTGCTATGGAGAAGTACAAGAACTGGAGTTTAAAAGGTTTTCCTACTGCGAGTTTTATCCTTTTATCACTTCCCTGACAGAAGATGTGAGATGCCCTTCGCTGTGCCTGGCAAAGAGCAGCCTTGTTAACCTTTCCCACTTGGGAATGCCAAGTCTTCATAAAAAGGGATGACGTCCATTTGTAGGGTGATTGCAGAGGGGTCACATGTCACGGGATAATCACACAACTATTTAATTTAAGCACCTTCAATACTCTGGCCAAAGGCAGCAGAGGCACTCTGGGAGAGAAGTACCTGCCACCACCTCTGCCTTATCTCTGGAGCAAGTCTGAGCAGGAGATTAATTTCTCTGATACCTCCATTTAACATGATAACAGAGAGAAATAGCTACTCTAAGGGGATACAGTGTCTGAGTGTTTTGACATGTCTCTCTCTGTCTCTTTAGGCTCTCGCTCAATATCCAATTCTGTGATGTCTGAGCACCTTTTGACCTTTCAAAAGTTGAGAAATCATTCTTTCCTCTGCTTTTCTTGAAATGTTAATTAAAACACCCTCTCAGTGCATGTCAAGAAATCACCTACTAAGCAAGGGCCAGTAGATACTAGTTGGCAGCATTCCTTAAAAATGCTTTCCCAAGGAGCCGGTTTGGTTTCCACTTTCAGTGACTTGTCTCAATATGAACCTGTGCTTTGAGGAAGAAAAATCTGCCCAAACCCTTTGCAAGAATGCAGGTCTGGATAGACATGGGGAAGTTAAAGACCTCGTGCTGCCAGCTGTGCCATCTTCTCCCCCTTGGCAACTCAACATTCTTTAGCAGCAGAGTTCCCAATAATTAAATCCCAGCCCTGTGACTTCCAGTGATTAGAGAAACTCTTCCATAGTAATCACAAGTCATGTCAGGACTCAAACCATGGCTCCTTTGGAAGGCCAGTCTTCCAGAGGATTATAGATGACTTCCCAGCCTCAGTCCAAGGGACTGTCAGAGCTCAGGATTTCTGCTTCCCCTCTTTGTTTCCAAGCTCCTTTCTTGTACGTCCCAGCCCGTGCTCCATTCCCTGCACCCCTCTCCGTGACCTCTCCGGTGGGTGCCCAGCTCTCATGGAGCTCCTCAAAGCACAGAAACCCTTCTGTGAAGCTCATCCAACAATTCAAAGGGGCATCATAAGGACATTTTTCTTAGATTCCTTTAAACAAAGCACTAAACCTCACTCTGCTTTGCCCTTAGACAGTGATTTAAAGGATAATTTTAGGTTCAAAGGCTGCCAGTGAGTTTTCCTTCTCTCTAACCTGCTGTCCCTTCACTCTTTGATTAATTTTGACAGCATTAAGTCATCTTTCTCACAACTCCAGTGTGAAAACTGGGAAAATGTTCTAGAATAGAGTTTTCAAACATTGTTTTTTCTTCAAAATGCCTTCAGTAACAAAATATTTCCCATTAATTACAGTGGCCATATGTAGAGGGCACAATGAGGTATCTGCAATAATTATTTCTTCTTTTTTATTAAAAATTTATATTCTGCATGTAGAGTAATCTCTTCATTCTCACCTGCTCTGATACTTTCACTGGAAATCACAGATGAATAGTAAAAAAATTTGAATCTTCTGTCTATTCAGTAGTACCAATTAAAGAAAGAAAATTCAGTCCCTCTTCTCTGTAAGGATGCTGATCTCATTCTCTTTTCCTTTACAGGTGAGTCAGAAATCAAGAATGAATTATGTACTGACATTGATCTGGATGGAAGACACTGAAAAAACCACCCTGTGAGGATGGAATGAATTCCAGTTTAAATCCTTATGAATTTACTCCAGAAAATACCCTGAACTGGATGTCACTCTCATCACCAATTGTACACTGATCCCAAAGTCCCAAGGGGGTGGATTATATTGGTATGTATTCAGGGAAAGCGCATAACTAAAATGAACAATTCCAAATAATTAAAGACAAAACAAATTAATAAACCCCCCTCCAAACAAAACAAACAAAAGAGGAAAGACTTGGCAAAGTGGTGCAGCTCAGCCCTCACTGCTCTTTGCAGTCTCCTCATGTGCAGTGCTATGAACTTTCCACGTGATTGACTGACTGATTTACTTCTGCAGCAAACATCAGGATAAACACTTAGATCTATCCCTGGAAATATTCCTTTTCAAAGAAGTTTATTAGACATTAATTTCCAGAAGGCAATATCAGAGGGAGGGAAATGGAGCCGGCGACCTGGTGGCATTTTACAACTCTGAGTAGCTGGTTTGTGTTTATCTATCCCTTTACAAACCTTCTGTGGTTCTTCCTATGAATCACTCACTAAAGGTTTACTCTGCACACATAAAAGTTGGGTGGCAAGGCAGAAGCAGTGGCCTACCACCCACTCAAGCTATTTATAACTAATGAGAACATAAGGCATCCATGCTAATTAACATTTATTGAAGAGCACGTTGAACGGTGCCATAATCAGTGACAGGAGAAGGAGCTGGTTTGTTGACATGTCACTCAATACAGATATTAATGAGATGCTTCTTAGCACAGATACTAATGTTTCTTATTTTCAGGTAATTAATTTCTGAGAAGAAAAGGAAAGTCTCTTATAACCTGAAGTGATTAATTTCTGGGTTTATATTACAGAATGTACAAATGTACAGGGCATTTTTGTGATGTTTACAGATTGTCTTTCTAGAACTGCCTGGTAGTCTCCAAAAGTATGGAAGTATCAGGAAAAAAAAACCAAAACAACAACACACAAGCCTTGAGTTCTTCAAGAAACTGGTGAAGGTTAATGGCACCAAATTTAATGTCAAGGGCTTGGGGGTTTTGATAGCAGCCGTTGGCAACAGTCTGTTTGGGAAAGGACCAGGTCACCTGTGCCATCTTAAATCTGGGATAAGTTCATTTTAACAGGAATTCGTTTTTCCTGCCTTTCCTTTTCCTCCTCCTCTGCTTCTTTAGGTGAGGGACAGGCAAATGTTGCCAGCAGAGCTTTGTTGAAGTTCCCGTGGTGTAGTTGTTAGCTGGGTGTTGTCCTACCAGGGACAAACCACCAAACACCAGGGGAGGTGAAAGGTCCCAGTGGTCAGCTGGATCCTCAGGAAGTCATGGCTCTTGCAGGACTGGAGGGGCTGGGCCAGCCACGTGCACGTGGGCTCAACACAGAAAAAACAGGATCTCTCTGAGCAAGAGAAATGATAAACACGATTTGGGGGAGAGGGGAAAAGGTGAGGAGAGAGTGTGAAAGGTATTTGTAACACAGCCTAGAAGGTAAATGCTTCTGGAAACTTGGAGTGATCCAAGCCTGGAATGAAAATAGAAGGTGGGAGATCCTTGGCTCACGTTTCATTGGGGAAATGAGTCCAAGGGATGGAGGAGCAGGAGGGACGGGGCAGGAGCGAGTGCTGCAAGGACACAGATGTCACTTGTGCAAAGCCAGCTCAGGTTTCACCGCTGTCCCAATGCTCTAGTGGGAATGCTTAGCCCAGTGGGAACACTTCGGAAAGTTCCAGCTGTGTTTCCATCACTTCTCTTTGACCCCAGCTCTTGTACACAAGTCTGTCTCATCAGCAGCCTGTGGACTGGATATTGAACTCTGCAGAAAGGAGACCAAGTGGATATGGACCACAAAGTACCCCTCAAATTATAATTAAATTAAAAAGAAATTTAATTGTCAGGCACAGTATAAGCACTGTCCTTGTGCCTTTAGGGTGAGCAACAGGGAAAGTTCTGTGGCCAGGCAAGGTCCCCTCAAGGGACACCATGCAAAGCATTCCTCAGAACTTGAAGATATCCCTTAAAATAGTGTATCAATCCATAAAACTGATAATGCAGATGAAGAATATATGAATTATTTGTACATGCTGCAATTCCCGTACATGAAAACGGGTCACATAAGAGGCACTCGAACAGCACTGACCTGACGTGCTACTGTTCACCTTCTCTAACTCCCACTGCTGTGGCTTTTGGCAGACAGGCAATTGCAGAAGGACTGGAACTGGAAATTGGATGAAATTGGGCAAGAAAAGGCAACCAAAGGCCGTGCCAGCAGGAGGAATGCAGGCCCCAGGAGAGCTGGGCACGGGCTGTGCTGCCACACACACTTTCCACTCAGAGTCTCTTTTAAGTACCGTAACAAGTCAAGGCAACATATAGCGAGTGTATAGCTGGAGTTTCTAAATACCAGATGTCACATTACATCACTTTGCAGTGAGTAATGTTCTCTCATGTTATGCAATGTTAGGAGCAGTAGTCTGTTATTACAAAAGTTGCCAAGAGAAAAGCTCTGAATTTTTGGAGGTTTGTGTTTTTGTTTCGGTTTGCAGTCCTTGTTTTTGCAACTGGTTTGGGTTCTTTCTTTATTTACCTACAACATCATAATCTACTCCCCCTGCAGAGAGGATGTAAGGGCTTCCAAAGCTGCAGGCATGACAGGCAAGGGGAGTCTTTACAGGGTAGCAGGCAAGGGAAGTGGTAACAGCCTTGCTGAGTGGTAGGTGGGAAGAGCAGCCCCACTATCTTTTTACTCATAGAATTACACACTTTCTACTCACAGATGAGACTGCACTGGAAGAGTTTTTCACACACACACAACATGTTGAATTCCTGCTCTGAAAACAAATCCATTTCTGCAAGTGATCAGCCTCTCAGCTGGTCGGGAATGATGAGGAGATGAGCGGGGAAAACAGACCAGGTGAAGTTGCGAGTTCAGACCTGCAAAAACCAAGCAAGTGGCTGGATGTGCTCACACCAGCACCAGCTGGAGTCACTGGGACAGTGTCCACAGAGCAGGGGAGGAAACCTTTCCAAGGGTGTGAGCTCTGCTCAATAGCCCTGATCAGCTGGCAGGAGCAGGTGGGGACAGGACAAGAGGGAATAGCTTCAAACTGCCAGAGAGGAGGTGTAGTTGGGATATTGGGAAGAAATTCCCCCTGTGAGGGTGGGCAGGCCTTGGCACAGGTTGTCCAGAGAAGCTGTGGCTGCCCCATCCCTGGAAGTGTCCAAGGCCAGGTTGGACAGAGCTTGGAGCAACCTGGGCTGGTGGAAGGTGCCCGAATAGAATGGGCTTTAAGGCCCCTTCCAACCCAAACATTCTAGGATTCCATGATTCCTGATGTGCCTCAGGATGGTGGGGGGTTCATCCTCCCAGCAGTAGCATCTGCATTAGAAACGCCTCCACTTGAGTCTTCTCTCAGTCTCCATTTAAATTCCACAAGGATTAACAGGCTCTTCTAATTCACCCCTTAGGAACAGACAGTAAAATGAGCCCCACTCAAATTTATCATAAGAATAAACTTTAGGGCAGCTAACACGGACTTTTCCATCAATTCCAAAAGGCAGCTGAATTCACCCATTTTAGCTCAAATCTCTAAGCCATTTTGATGAACAGTTTCAGACAAAACAGTCCCGATATCTTGACTGATGGGTAAAGTGCCTCAGCTCTGCAGTTTACCTCCAGCTACAGCAAAATACCTGAAGTTTCCAGTGAGCAAAACACGGCATGAAAATGTGTGGAGCCTCTCCCTCCTCTGGGAAAGGCTTTGGGGAGCTGCTGGATCTGTACACCCGCAGACTCCTCTGAATTTCAGAGCATTGCAGCATTTGCTGGTGCCAGATATGTCCAAGGTGTGGGTTCTGGGGAATGAATAATTCAAGCTGCTTCAGCTCTCTGCTGAACGCAGTGTTTTAAATAAAGTGATGTGTGCGTAGTAATGGGGAGGGAGCAGGAACCTTGGTTTCCTTTTGCTTTTAAGGTCAAAGACTGAATCATGTGCTAACTGCTCCTGCAAGCTCTGCCTTTTAAACATGCCCAGAAATATGACCTTTCAATTGTAGTCTAAATACCGGGTTCGGTTATAGGATCATCTCAGTGCTCCGTGCATGATTTATAAAGTCACATGTCAGTGAGTAGTAAAAGGGATTTACAGCAGATTGTAGGTCAGAAGGGTTAGGGCACACTGGAAATATTGAAAACAGAAGTAAATTTAGCATAAATGAATGTACTGGGTATTGAGTGGATGCCAAAGCATGTATGGGATTTCAGCCATTGTTTTCTATGGGCCTGAGCCAGTGGGCCCAAACCGGTGGATTTGTGAGTGAATGATTAAAAAGAAAAACCAGTAATCAAAGCTATCAAAAAGGAGAAAGAATCTTAATATCATTGCTCTGATAAACATTAAAATTAATGCCAGCCTTGATCTCAAAGGGGAAGAGAAGTCTTTCAACAGGTAAATGTAGGAACTTCAGAGAATTTCTGTAGAGTTATTCACATTTTGTTTTCTGCTCAGAAAGATCCAAATCTCTCTCTCACTTCTACATACTTGGGCTGCACTTTGCATTTTAACTTCATCCTGCACAACCAGCAGTTTACTTAATTCCCTGCAATCACAACTGCCCAGCACACACAGGGTCCAGCCCTGAAATGTTTCTGTAATAATGAGATATCTTAATTAGGGGGTTTTGATAAAGAACCAAAGGCATTTGTCTTGTTCTTTATGTCACCTGGTTCCCCTCCCTTGCCTCGTTTGATGACATAGTTTAAAAAGAAACAAAAACACAGCCAAAAAGATAAAACAAAACCTTAACTAATGTGGCATCTTGTGTATTTTCTGAATTCCTTGCTGTCAGCCATGGAAGAAGAAAAGCCTCGGAGGCACAGAAATCTCAGCCCCCCAAATACCTGCAGGTGGAGGAGAGAACAAGCCCTGCTGTTTTACAATAACTTTCTCTCTGCCCTTTTTCCATCTCAGTTCTGCTGCAAAAGAACTTTGGCTTTGAGGTTCTGAGAGTGAAATATTTCCATTTTCCCCCTTTTCTGCTGGCTCTGATTGGAGACCAACAAAGGCTCTGGTGCCCCTTTCCCACCCCCTCCCTCCTGCCCATCTCATGTCAGACAGTCCATTGCTGCTGCCGGGAGAGTTTTCTCACGTGTGCTATTTCAGTCTGATGTGTCCATCCTTCTTCTGCCTTCCTTGTTTTTAATGTCCACCTTCCTGTCCTTCACAACACTGCCCTTCCTCTCCCCCTTTCCTGGTTTTGTTTGATGACACTCATCTCTCGTGTCTTCCAGAGAGGCAGTGCTTTAACACTGCTGCTGCTGGTTATTCACACCCTCCAGTAAACACAAGCAACTTAGGAAAATAAAGCTTTTGATGGCACTTAAGGCTGTTTAAGTAACACTTGGTGCTCTAAAGCCTCAGGCTTTTCAAGCACAAGGTCCAGGGTACAAGTGTGGCGTGGGGGGGGGGGGGGGGGGGGGGGGGGGGGGGGGGGGGGGGGGGGGGGGGGGGGGGGGGGGGGGGGGGGGGGGG
>JAWWEU010000041.1:1742680-1898047 GCA_035583155.1 Acropternis orthonyx | reverse complement strand
GGCTTCCCCCCCCGCCCCCCCCCGGAAAAGTGATAAAAATCCTTTACTTTGATAAAGAATAGCAAAATCGTAGGATATCCTGCACTGGAAGGAGCCCACAAGGATCACTGAGTCCAACTGCACAGAACACCCCAAGAATCCCACCTTGTGCTTGGGATCACTTCTCGTATTTTGCCTTTACAAACTGGAATAAGCTGTACTGGTCAAAGCATCCTTACATCAGTTCCAGGGAATGGGAGGAGGTTATCCCTTCGGCTATGCTGACACCACGGAAAATGATGGAAATACAAATCCAGTCTAGATTTCAGAACCTATTTTTCTGGAAATATTTGCTCCCCTCTTTCAGAAATGTTAAAGGAGTTTGCTTACGTTTGAGAAGGAGCAATTTTAACTGAGAAGAAAGTGCAGGCAGGAGGATGTGAGCCAAGTATGGTAATATCAGCCCCCAGCTTTGGCAAGAAGTTACTGCCCCCCTCGCTGGCTGTCAGCTGGAGGGTGGGAGTGGGTGGTAGGTGGTGCTGCTTCCCCAGCAAAAGCGCAGAGACAATGCAAACTGCTCTTTTTATTTTTTTACTTGCTGCTTTTATAATAGGGCCCAGAGTTGCTTTACATCCTTTAAATAACCCAGACTGGCAGGACTTCTGCTCAGCCAGAGCAGCACAGGAAATGAATGCCTTCGTGGGACAGGTTTCAATGTGTGGCACCATCAGCACCCACCGTCCTGATCGAGGAATGATTACAGGTGACAAGGTGCCGGGCTGTGCCAGGGGCAGTGGCTTTAAACTGGACTAGGGTTGACTGGATAGAAGGAAGAAGTTTTTATTATGGTGGTGGTGAACACTGGCACAGTTTGTCCAGAGAGGTGGTGGGTGCTCCGTCCCTGGGAACATTCAAGGCCAGGTTGGATGGGATTTTGAGCAAGCTGGTCTAGTGGAAGATGTCCCTGCTCACTGCAGGTGGGTTGGATGAGATGATGTTTAAAGTTCCCTTCCAGCCCAAACCACTCTATGATTTGATGATTCTATGTGCCTCTGCTTGGGGCTCCTGCCAGCACTCAGGAGCTGGGTCTGGAAGGGAAATGTCCTCTTGCCTTTTGTGTGTGTCACAGCAATGTCACACACACCGTGCTGTGCCACTTTGCCCGGGAGACTCTGTGACAGCAGCTCCACTTTTACAGGAAGAAATGAGAAATGCACCCAAGACGTGCATCAACGAGTGCGTCCACATTGGTCAGGTTCTGCTGGTTATCCCAAATGGATGTGTGGGATGTGCCAGGGCCTGGGATGGCCCTTCATAATTCCCTTCAGCTGAGGATACCCCAGTGCTGAGGAGCACCTGGCAGTTACGGAGCAGATGTCGGATGCAATAAACCCTGACTGCCTCCATTGGTAGGAATATTTCAGGTGTCTGTGTCAGGTGCTGCCTGAAAGGACTTTGAGTCTTTTTCCAGGAAATTGCTGGACTCACTATTTACAACGTGCTTTTATGGATTTAATCAAGACCAACAGGGCCAGAGGGAACAGGAGGCTTCTAATCCCTATTTGAACCCGCATGTTTTCCCGGGATATCAGGGCACCCTTCGGAGACGCACAGGAAGAACTGGTGAGACCTTCCTGGAGGTTTGCAGCTGTTAAAGGCAGTAAACACCAGAAGTGAGCACAGCACCACAGCAGGCTGCAAAGTAAACACAGGAAGCTGACTCAAAACTGAAACAACAACAACAACAACCCCTCCCCCAAGTAAGAAAATAATGATGAATTTTTTTTTTTTTTAAATCCTCACAACTTGAATGGGATCAAGTCTGAACTCACACACACAGAGGAACACAAAGCCTGGCTCTGTGCTAGCAGCCTTTCTAAATCATTTTTAAACAAGCAGGGGCTATAGAAAACTATGGAACAATAGAACAGACCTATGTGTTTGTTTTAAGCCCCAGAAGCTCCTGCCATGGCTGGATGTTGGAGGAGCAGGAGCTTGTGCTGGGATTGCTGGTGATTTCCCCTTTGTCTATTCAAGGTAAGCTGCAACAATAACTTCCTGCTCACTCTGCTGTGAAAATACCCTCTGTTAGGGTATTGAAAATAGCTCCGGGTCCCACCGTGCTGCAGCCTCCAGGACGTTCCATCCCTGGGCACGGAGCAGATTGCAGACCTTTGGGGGACAGCTAATAAATCCAGTTTCAAAGGCCAGGTGCCCCCAAGGTGTATCTATCCAGCAATTTAAAGTCCAAAGAGCTCAAAAGTCATAGGCCAAATTCTGAAGGATGTTTGGGGAATAAAGAAGAAATGCAAGGAAACACCAATGAAGGAAACTCAGTGTGAAGCAGCAGAGCTGTCAGTGAATTGCTCTCAGCACAGTGAGCCAGGTGGGGTCGTTCTGCTACAAACCCACTTTTGGAAACTGCATTGAGAGCAGCCCTAAGGAGAAAAACCTTGGGGTGTTGGTGCTGACAAGAAGGTAGACACACCCAGCAATGTGTGTTGGCAGCCCAGAAACCACCTGTGTCCTGGGCTGCATCAATTTGTGGCTGCCCCATCCCTGGAAGTGCCCAAGGCCAGGCTGGACAGGGCTTGGAGCAAGTGGAAGGTGTCCCTGCCCATGGCAGGGGCTCGGCAAAACATGAGCTTTAAGCTCCCTTCCAACTTCTATTATTCTATGAAAAAACTGTCAGGAAAAAAGAGTATCACAATAAAATATGTCTGCAATTAATTTCTAGCCAATTTTTCACTTCAGAAAAGTTTCAAGTTTTATTTCAATATTACTGAAACTGAACCTCTCAATTAAAAAATACTAAAGCATAAATGAAGCATCACTTCAGTCTGAAGGAAGATTTTTCTCTTCAGCTGAATGTTTTGTTTCTGCTCCAGAACAAATAATCTTTTGTCTTTCTGTGTTGCTAAAAACTGGAACAAAATTAGGCTTGCATGACACAAGGTAAAAAGTTTTTCCTTGATCTTTCCTCTTTCCCAGACCCACCAGGCAAATCAAACACGGAGATCTTTGTACACCACTTCTAAGAATGCCTGTTGGGATTTTCAGGAGCACCTAAGGATCTGTCTGCACCCTTAAGCATTTAAACAGCCTTAACTATAGCCCTAACAATGTCAGGAGGCTTTCTGTAAGCCAACGTGCTTCTTGACCCAGGATAGTGCCAGCTAATCCAACTGAGAAAGAATTGAGGTTTCCTAATCTGATACTGTTTCCAAACAACGAGGCTTGACCTGACAAATAACGCACATTTAGAGCCCCCATCAAAAATATTCCCATGCGTGGCTTTGTGCAGGGAAAGGAGTGTTTGTCTGACAGTTGCAGGGATCAGGTTGTTGTTCACATCGGGTTTATGAGTCACGTGCCATGATAACAACCTGTGCTGATACCCCAAGAAATGCCCCCCCTCATCACCCAGCTGTGACAGGGAGGCAGAGCTCACGCTCAGTGCACGTGCCATCACACCTCTCCTTTTACCAGCGGCTCTGTGCAACCATTAAAAAGAAAATTACGAGCATCAAACAGCAGCTAAACTGAGGAATATGATTTGCTAAACACTCAGTGTCTTCAGTCAGCCAAGAGATGGGACAGATGAGCTCAGCCACAATTATCTCCTCTGAGAATCATTGTCCACCTGCTTCCTACGCCCCGGTTTTTTTATTGCCACGTTCGCATCGTGCTCACATACTTAAAACAGTTAATGAAAATCTTTTGTCCTCCTTCAACCCCTAGTTTAGGAACCTCTATTTTCCCTCTTTCCTGGGTCATTCTTAATAGCATGCCCAGACACGGAAGGCTCTGCTAAGCCTGTGAGCAGACAGGGCTGCGAGGCACAGCGGAAGGGGCACTTCAAGGTGAACTGAGGAACGAGGGCTCCTGGAGGGAGACCCGTGTGAGCCGTGGCACTGCCACGAGACACAGCCTTAGGTGCCACCAGCCCTGGCTGGGGCAGCCAGACATCTCCTGCCAGGCTTACCCAGGTGTTTTGGGTCGTGACAAAGCAGGTGCTGGGAGAAGCGAAAAGAGTTTTTCATTTTCTTTGGAGTTTGTTATCTTCATTTTTAATGAAAAGTCAGCTGCCCTGAGGAAGCCCCAGATTGCAGCCTAAACTTTACTTGGCACACAGTGCAGACGGTTCCTTTGCTGGGTAAGTACCTTCCACCTAATCCTCAATCTTGTCAATATGTATTTACCCTTAATAACTTGGATCTGGGTCATCACTTTGTCTTCCATTTGTTTCTGTGTGTCCTAAGCTGTGGCTCTATTTCTGTCCAGGCTAAATGCTTGGTATTCCCCCTAAGACTTGGGAAGTTTCCAGCTTCTGTCTCACAAAATAAAACAAGCTATAAACAAAGCCTCTTTCCAGCCAGGCACTGTATTGTGGGGCACAAAGGCTTGTCGGGGTCTGAAATTTCCCACCCTTAAAAGTATGTCAAAGGTATTTTCACAGCTTCTGCCCCATGTCATTTCTCCAAAACATCTCAAGTCATTTTCCTTTAGGAGAACAAGGGATGAAAAAAACAACCCTCACATATACACACACACAAACCCCAACCCTCTAATGCCTGTGTCAACAGGTGAGGTCTAAAAATTTCATTAGGGGGGAAAAAAAAAGTGGAAGCAGTAACAGCTGCACGCGTGTTTGGAGGAAATCAGGGGGGTACTTTCCATCTGGCATGTGCTCCACAGGCAAAAGAGCTTTTATAGGACTTGGAACTCAAAGACTACTTATATTTTGGGGAGCAGGCTATTCTTGCACAGCTCATTTTAGGCAGCACAGCAACAGCTACCAGTGGAAATACCCCATCATCCTTCCCCAGGAGAGTTCACACTGTGGTTAAAAAGGGACAAAAGAAGGTCCACCTCCATGGGAAGACGGACATGGCCAAGGTGAGGATGTCTTGGGTTTGTTTCAGCCAAAACCTGTTGTTAAATGCTGGATTTGACCATTTTGTCCCTGAGCTTGAGTATTTTCCCCACTGATTTAAGACCTGAGATGACAGAAGAGATTCCTGCTTTCAACATTTTCAGCCTCTGCAGAAGAAACATCCAAAGCTGAACCACCAATTCAGATAAAGGTTCCCTTCACCTCAAGTGCCCCCGAACCTGCATCACCTGGCACAGGAGCTCAGACAGCACCTGCACCCAAGAGCAGATGGGGTTTGCTTTTCTTGTATTGTCAGGTTTGCCCAGGAAACAATTTTTCCTCTGACATGAAATTCTCTCCAACTCTGACAGAGCAGCTTCTCTGCAACAAAACAAAGTTAAAGCTTCAGAAGAGTGGGGTGTCTGTGAAGGGAGAGGGCAGGGATAAAGCAGGACCTGAGGAACAGCCTGGGAGTTGAAATGCAGGGTGATCCACAGGTCCTGCTTCTGTCTTGCTGCCGCATCCCACGTAAGTGTTGTCGCCTCAGGTTGTGGGCTTGCCTCCCTTCTGGTTTTAAGAAGTTGCAGCCTGGAAATTTTTATCAAAGGACATTGTCCCAAAACCTGTTCCCCCAAACTGTCTCAAGGATTCTGCCTGAGCTGACAGAACCCCAGAGAACCCCAAAATCACACACCTGCACTGCAGCAAGCCCAGGCTATCCTAAGACTGAGCTGCTGGGCTAAGACTGCACAGCTCCTGCTCCAGGGAGTTCACACTGTGGGTAGAGACACTGACAGTTGCAGAAGCAGAAGGGAACATTTCTCACTCTCAGCTGTCAGACCTGACCTGACTCACCAGCTCTCCCATCAACTGTGTTTTGTGCAAGAATTCTCATTTTAACCTCACCACCATCAGCTGGCTCAGCTCAGCTGCCACTGCCTGGGATACTGCTGGGCTGATGGTGTGTCATCAGACCACGGAACAAATTGCATCTTCTCACTCAAGCCCTGACCCAGCAGGGCATTTCCATGTATTTTTGACTCAAGCCAATCCATGAAGCCAAAGGGATTGTGCTGCTTGGCCCTGTTGCTCCCTCTGCACTGTGGTTTTGGGTGACCTGATGCATCATCGTGGCTTAAGCTTTCCACAGGTCATAAAGATGGGCTTATGTTCTGCTGACAGTCATAAACACTTGGCTCTTTTGGTGGTTGAAATAGAGATGCGTAACCAGCTCAGCCTGGTTTTTCTCCCAGGAATCGTTTCAGATGGAAAAGACCTCTAAGATCATCAAGTCAAACCATGTTGGGCAAGAAAGGAACTGGGATTTGATTTTATTTTGGGGAGGAGTGGGTGGGTTTAGGTTTTTTTTCTTTTTTTAATTAAAAACTGAAATTCCAACTTGAAGTTGTGAATATCAATTCATGTTAACACATCAAAAAGCCTCTTCTGTAAATCAGAGAGCTGATCAGTGCTGCCTCTCCTGCTCAGGGCCTCCCCTCCAATTCCTACAACTGATTTTCTTTTTTGAAGTATTTATCGTTCCTGTCTTCTCCAAAGCAAAGATGCCTTTGGAGCTGAGTTAATTGTGCAGAGGTCAGCCCTGCCACCTTTGAGCTATGGGAAGGGTTCCTGGCCTATAGGCAAGGCGAGAAAAGATAATAACATGCCACTCGTAAGAGTAGGAGCACAGAAAGAAACCAAGGGGGGTCAGAAGAGATGCTGTACAAGAGAAATAAAAGTCCTGGCAAGATTAACTATTTGAAAAATAAGCAAAAAGTTGTTTCTCAGTGTCCAGGCTGGAAAGAAGCTGATCAGCCACACCAGAAAGCTCACCCAGCCAAGCGCAGAGAGAGCAGCCACTCAAAGCCCTGAGCAGTGTGTTCCTCACTCACTTGTGCTTGTCCTTGCCTTTCCCCAGAGCAGGAATATCTGCCATGGCCTGTTATGGGGTGAACAGCATGATGTTTAATATATGTGCTTTAATTCAGCTGCCCCAACAAGAGAGAAGCTACAACAAAGGAAATCAGCCAAACCAGCTACTGAAACCCACTGGGAAGGAGCCACATGTGCTGGGACTGTTTGGATTTGCCACTGCATGTCTGGATGGACATCCAGGGTGGCTCTGAGGCCCATATGGGCCACCATCACCCTGTTTTTGAAGAAAAAGGGTAAGAGAAAAGCAACTCCACAGCCCTAAGTATAAAATGTGCCTTCCCAGCTTCCCCCGGTCTGGTTCCAGTGCCAAGAGCTGGAGCACAAGGCAACTGATGCTGGGGAGAAACCATCCTTAAAATAAAGGTGGTCAGAGTGTTCATTTTAATTGTTGCACCCACAGCTGAGGCTGGGGACTCCTTCTGGGACGTGACATTCCTGCTCATGGCTCCTTCCAACCTTCTGAGCTTCCAAACCTGCCCCAGGCAGGGAGGCTACACTGACACACGTGACTTTCCAGAGAGACAGATGTCACTGATACTAATAAACCGTGCCCTGAACCTGTCAATATTGGGATATTTGTTGGGTAAAGTGCCCTTCTGGGACCCCACCCACCCCAGATGGTGAGAAGAGGGCTGGTCCCTGGATCCCCTTGGTGGATGTTGGTCTAGCCATGGGCTTTTCCCCATCAGTTGTGCAAACAGAGACAGGAAAATGGGTGCAAGTGCTGGGGGTGAGAGGGGACACCTTTCCTGACCTGCTGAATTTCCTAACAAGCTTCAGAAGCAGCTACAAATGGGCCAGGTGGGAATCCTGCTGTGCTTGAGTTGGTTTTTTTTTTTTTTTTTTTTTTCATTTGCCTCAATTTAATTTGAAAATCTCCAGGCAGGTGCAACAACTGTGTCTGCAGGGTCTGAGCAGAGAACTGCACCAACACACACAAGGGTTACTGTGTGTGTTACAAATGCATGTGTGTCTCCATGGCCTTATTCCTGAAAACAACCTCCCAGTGTTTTTCTTTTCACGCTTTTAAATGTAAATGTTGAAAGTTCAGAGAACACTAATAAAATATGAGTGATGAACATTCCTCGCTCCCCACTTTAAAGAACAGCCCAAGTCACGAGCAACACAAACCCACAGATTTTTCCCAGGAGTAATAGTAGAAACTTCATTAGTTGAATCATGTGTAATCAGAGCAGACAAAGCAGAGCAGATTGTCCTCTGGGGTACAATCCTGAAGCCCTTCCCTCCCACCCCGAGAACTTTTCCTTGGCTTGTTGGTATATGCCTTTCCTTTCCTAATAATGAACAAATACAAACTTCTAAATCACTGGGAGCTTCCAAAATATTGCATGTAATTCTATCCGAATACCCATTTGTGCTCAGGATGACTAAATAATAAACACATGACTTTAATCTCAGAAATTTATTAGCTGGATGTGCTCTCCCAATTTTTCCTGCCAGTCAGGTCATAGAGGTCAATTGGCAACACAGGTAGAAAAGTAGGAAAGATCCGATCTGTCAAATATATTGTTTAAAGTTGTTATGGGGATTAATGATCACAAAACCTTCCCTTTTGCCTCATGCCTGAATGACACCCCAAGCACTATGCAGGTTCTGGTTCTCAGCTCACACACTTCAGTGTGTCTCAATGCCATCAAGACAGATATTCCCAACATCTCCTTGAGAACTTCCAAGCTTTTGCAGAAATGAATTCCATGGTCTTTGTTACACAAACTCTATTGGCAATGCAATTGCAGTGTGAGGATGGGCATGACTGAGGAGTCCAGGAACTCAAGGGACACAGAATCCAGAGCAGATCCATAGGCAGTGATCCCCCCAAATCCCAGAGGGGCTCATCCTGCCACACTCAGACCGAGCCAGTCTCCACTCTGTCTTTGCACTAAACAAGGAGCTGTTTCTCTAAACACAGAGCTCTTCCTCTTTGGAAAGGAGCAGTGAGCTTTAGTCTGGCCTGTGGAGGTCCTGGCACCTTCAGTCTGGGAGACCCATAAAACACATCTGAAGAATGTGGAGTCCACAGTGATAGGAACAAAATTCCAGCCAAGCTGTAACCGGACTGGCCCTTCACTGACACTTCTCCAACTGCTGCAGTCCCTTAATCCCGTGGCTGGAAGCTGCCACATGTCTCATCCCAAGTCCTGTTAGGCACAGTCATACTTTTGCACATTCTAATGCAGGATTTTAACAAGGGCTTGTCTCAGATATCCCCAGTAAATCTCCCTGTGCTCCCACAGGTGTTCCCTGTTCCCCACAGCCCTGGCTGAGCCTGGCCATGCAATTCAAACTGCTTTGAAATCAACAGTCTTTGTTCAGGTTGGAGGAATGATTTAGTACAATAAAGCCTTAACAATTAGGAATAGCATCAAGTCCCCATGAATCACTTTTCACACTGTTTTTGCATCCTCTGTGTATGTTTGTCTTTCTTCCCAAGGCTATTCCCAAGCTATTGCTTTCCCCTGGAGCCCTATTAGCCCCTATTCTTTGTATTTACTAACAGGAAGCATCACAGTTCTGTCCTCACCAGCTTCACTCACAGGCCCTCCTAATTATTAGTATATTTATTTTTTTTAAAGCTTATTTGGCAAAAATATCTGTTCTCTATTCTTTCTGGCTAGCAGGTTATTCTTTCTTCTTCAAGGTGCAATCCGGTTTCCTTTTGTTGTTAAACTACCTAATCCTGATACTTTCCTGGATATTGTGGGAAAGAGCCCTGGTTGACAACCAACTTTTCATTTCCATCCTGATTAGCAAGCACATAATAACTGGAAGCTTAATTTACGGTTTGATTTAAGCCACCTCATTCACATTTGGAAGGAAATCCAGGATGACTAAATCTTGAAAGGAAAGGCAGGATAAGCAGCATTAAGGAACTGTCAGGGATTGGAATTGCATTAAATGTTCCTGTTTTATTGTCACAGACTTGTGGTCTCTTGCATTAGCACAAGATGATACTGGAGAACTCTTTAATCTAAATATGTGAAACTCAGAAAATAAGCTAGAAGAGAAAGCGAGGTGACAGGCATCCTGCATCTCGCTGCCTCTCGAGCTCCCCAGTCTCTCCTTTCATTAATTCCCTGGCACTGCTCCTCTGCTGACAGCTCTTCTTTTCCTCAGGCACTGCTTTACACTTCTGTTCTAAACTCTTCTGGGCAATAAAAAAGCCCAAAACAAATCCCAAACTAAACACAAAAAAAGCCCCAATACTATAAATATAAATAGAGGTACGTCAGTCAAATTCCTAGGATGCTTTTCCTGCCTGATGGCTGCTCAGAGCCTTCCCTGTCCCCTTCCAGAGCAGCTCGGGGGCTTTGGCAGCCTCAGCAGAGAGTCCCTCTTGCCCCCCAAATGTCCCCCTTTTGTTGCCCATGGTCCAGCACAGGCATCACTGTCCAGCCCCAGGGATGCTCCCTCATCTCACCTTTTCCTCCCATTCCTTTCCTTCCATGCTTCAAAAAAATAGTCAGAACCACATCAGCCTTTAGATCTTCACAGACAGTGACGGTCAGCCAAACAACATTAAAATCATTTGCATTGCTTTTAAAAGGTGGGGGATTTTCTGTCCTCACTGTGAAATGCTAAAGCAGGAAATCTCTCCTTCCTGATCCGTTCAGGCCAAAACAGATTGACAGGAAAGAACTGCTACTTCCCAGCTCCGAAACATTCCCTTGGAAGTCTGTGTTTTTCTCTAGGCTGTTCAGCTTCGGGAGAAGTTGAGACTGGATTTGATCTCTGATGTAACAACCAGTCAGGACACACAACCCCTTTCAACCTTATGAAACTGAAATCTCAACCACTCTTAGCACGTCATGCTGTGGTTTCTCAGCTGCAGCCAACCTAAGTGTCCTTCTCTGAAAATACCAACTAGTTCCACTGACGGCTTTTATCTAATTTGGTCTGAAATGTATGTGGGGTTTTCTGTTATGTGATTTCTTTTGTCTGCAGGTGAACATCGCCTTTGATAAATCATAATGTTTTATTGCCTCTCATGGAGCTGCTCTCCACACTGAGATCACCTTGTCTTGGACCTCCAGGGACCAGCTATAACTTCTCCATGGAAAAAGGTCTCTGCCATTGCCCTAAATTCTCCTGCTCCCTCTCTGATCACCCTCTTTGATCCTGAACAACATTTTTTGTGATTTTTCTCCTGAGTTTCAGTCACGTCATCTCTTATCTTCACAAAATCACAGTTCCGGGGTACTTCAATAAAACTATAATGAAATTGTCAGCAGAACATCTTCAGGGAGAGGGGGGGAACCCATCACCTCTGTGACAAGGAGGTGTGAAGGGTTAGTGCCAGTGGCTAAGCCAAAGGACAGATCACAGGGAAGGAATGTTCAAAGGAAAGCCTGGAGAAGGGAAAAATGCAAACCCCGCACAAATTGCATTCGTGCCCCGGCAAGCAGAGCCACGTGAAGGTCTGCAGGCTGAACTGGAAGCTCGTCCTGGGCACACTCAAGGCTCTCCAAAGTCTCCTAAATTAATCATGGCCTCAGCTTCAAGAGATGTTTTTAACTGCGTGCAACTGGGTGTCTTAATTGCTCTTTCAATTAAAAGTGGAATGGAGTAGTCTTTGTTTTGCTTGACAAATTCTAAAGGAATTTTAATTTTAGACTAAAACACTGTAACATTTTGTGCTTTTTTCCTGTGTCTCAAAAGAAAGAGAAGAAAAAGGAAAACAAGACTAAAAATATTCATTTGGAAAAATTTGGGGTTCTTCAACATTTAACAAAGTCAAACTCATTCAAATCCCGCTTTGAACAGAGAAGCTGTGGCTGCCCCATCCCTGGAAGTGTCCAAGGCCAGGTTGGAGAGGGCTTGGAGCAACCTGGGCTGGTGGAAGGTGTCCCTGCCCATGGCGGGGAGGGGGACGAGATGATCTTCCAACCCAAACCCTTCTGGGATTCAGATCAAAACAAAAAAGCCCCGACACTACAGGGCTGCACAGATTGAAAAGTGGAAACAAAGCAAAAAGCAAAGGAAAAAGCTGTGTTAATGCCACGACACAGCTCTGCCTGCTCAGGGAGAAAAGGGGCTGTGGGAATTCCAAGGGGATGTTCAGCAGAGCATCATTCACTGAGCAGCAAAGGGAGGTGGTGGAAAGGAGAGTCTGGAAAACACCACACGGAGACCCTTCAGGAAATCCCTGTGGGAACCATTTGCCTGGGGGAAGGTGACACCTGAAATACCTGGATTATCTGCAGCTTATCCACAGTTTCTCCATGCTTATTATGTGTCTTGGATGGGAGGAAGCCACAAGGTTTGTCCCAGTAAAGCAACCTTTCCATGGAACAAATCTAATGGATCTCCCAACAGCCACGCAGGGAGACAACACTCGATTACAGTTTTTGTGCTCAGAGTTTTCACAGTGAGTATTTGTGGCTCTTTCCCTCATATTTATCACTATGACAAATGCTGGCCTTTCCCAGACATGTAATTATTTAAGCTCAGTTTGTTTCAGGGTCTACAGTCTATTTCCACAGTTGAAGAACCATGTGGATAAATCTCCCTCTGCCATTCCCTGACACTGACAGGGAAAAAAACCCAGGTAAAGTGGGGATGACCTTACAGCAGCTTTTTAGAACCTGACATCAGGCACAAACACAACAATTGTCTTTCACAGGGCTACACAATCCATAGCTAAAATTAACTCTTGGACTCTACTGCACCAATCCCTCAACCCTTCTCTTGCAGGTGAGCACAAAGGACAGGCAGTCCCTGAACCCCAAAAAGGAGGAAGGTTCATCACAATCCCAAATGATCTTAAACCTCCAAAAACTTCTTATTTTAAGACCGGTTCCTTAGCAGGTATAAAGTGACAAAACATCTTTATGCATAAAAATACACTCAGGGAAGTAAAACACAGAAAAATGTGACCTCTGACAGAACTGTTATAAATAGGATATTTGAGACATTTTCCATAAAGTATCAGCTGCCCTTTAACCCTCAATCTGCAGGCATTTTCCATCCATCCCTGCAGCCAACTACTGTGTGTTTGAGTGCACACACATGTGTGCATATATAAATAAATATATATAGATATGCATTTCTTTACCTTGGGACTGTGGAATATCTACAGTTCATTGCTGCTTTGGCAAAGAGCTTTATTAATACTCTTATTACATCTGAAGACATACAGTGGCTTCCTAAATGGCCTATTTGCTTTTTACAAAACTAATTTGTGCCACTCCAAGGAGGTCAAAATGCTCTGAGTAAGATTTCAGGATCTACAAGGTGCTTTACATCCCTATGCTAAGGAGGAGATATAACACATAAGATGCCAAGATGGGAAAGCTACAAGGGATTTGGTCCTGGATCAGAGCTTATAGAGCCTTTAGGCTGTTTGTTTGATTTTGTGTTTTGCAGCGATCAATCACAGCACCATCACTATGATCTCAGCTTCACTCCAGACCAGCACACTGACCCCACCACCCACCACTCCTGAGTCATGGCCAGCTCTCACAGGGCACAGTTACACCACTCAGCAGAGCCCAGGACTTGAGGAACACGTTTGCAAGAACAGCAACAGCTGGTCATTAGCATCAGATCCACACAGGAGGTGTGAGGACCACGGTGCCGGGTGCTGGTTTGCTCCCCCCAACAGCTATGCAGCACGTTTCGGTGGGTTAGACAGCACTGAAACCTGTGCCAGGGAGTGGCTGTGCCAGTCGTCAGCACCAGAGGAGTTTTGTGACAGCAGGACAGCAAAGTCAAGCCTTAAAATGAGAATACCTGACCCAGCACCCCGAGGAACCACGTGCTGAGAAGCTCTTGCCACTTTCCAAAGCACATTTACATCCCTGTAACATTTGGGAGAAAAGTCCAGTCTCCCAGAGCTCTTCCCACACAGGAATTGCAAGGTGCTGCACCTCCCTGTCCTGCCCAAGGGATGTGCCCAAGGGAAGGCCACACCAAAACCTGGGGACACCTACAGTCCTTTTCCACCTGCATCAACCATGGCAAGGTACAAGAAGAGCCCTCAGGAGGTGGCAGGTGAGTGACTGTGGGAGGGATGGGCAGGGGCTGGAGGACTCTCCTTGCCTGGGTGGAGCTGGGAACAGGTGAGCACTATTTATCCAGGTGGGGATGGACAAATTCAATGGAATAAAATAATAAAACACGTTATTTGCTGTGCCTGGGCAACTAGAAATGAGCTCCCCCTCTCCCCACCTGTTGGTGGTTGCACAGGTGTTTGATAAAGATACGTGTATTTAAATTACAGGCTATTTGTTACTCATAAATAAAGTTATCGCCAAGTGCTGGGGGAATATAAGCAATGTATCTCTTTTTCTTCTATTCCTGGGCTCTTCTGATCATTTTATGCCAGGGAAATTCATCACAACTGAACCTGAGGCTCCATGTGATGCCTTTAGGAAATCTCATCCCTTCCTACAAGTCATCTCCAAAGAAATTGGCTGGGGAATGACGTGGCAATAAAACAGGAAAGCTGAAAAACTTCTCATTAAGCAAGTATTGAATGAATCAACTTAGGAGAGATATTAGGATGGTTGGCAGACAAAGCAGGAATCCTGCACTGTGTTTGTGGTGCCTTTGCACTCTACAGATGGAATATGAGTAGACACTGCCTTGGCTGGGGACAGAGACATGAAATCACTCTGGTTTCACCATTAAGGTTTTTTGCACCCCTTTTGACGTAAAACTCAACCTGGAATTCTCTCCAGCCCTGCCTGCACACTCCTCTCACAGCTTTGGCTTCCTCCTGTAATTAGCTTTGTTCGGGCAAACAAAAAACTTAAACCTAAACAGAGAAAGGACACAATGTGAGAAAACTTTTTAAAAATTTTGAATTACGTATTTAGCACCTCATGTACTTCTCTGGGTCACTGCAGGCTGCTTTTAAATGCCAAGCCCAGAGCTGAAAGGTACTAAAATCACTTGCCCCAGTGATTTTTCCTCAACTAGATTACTTCCCCTTTATTTGGGTGGCCATTCCTCATAATATCCATTTACTTGCATTACTTATAATAACTATTGAAGTCCTTTGTCCACTCTGCTGTTGCAATAAATTCACTAAGCTTTGTCAGCAGCCAGCTCCAAGTGACATCAGAGAGCTGAGGTACCACTGTGGCCCTTGGGAAGCTGCTACCTAAGTCCTGAAAATTACATTTTTAGGCCACACTTTGCCTCCTAAAGAAATTTTAAAAAAAATTTAGTATTCTGAGGAAATGTGTCTCTTCCTTTATTCAGTGTCTGGAGAAATGACTGTGCTCTTAACTTAGTCATCTCCAATACCAGTTGAACCAGAGCAGGATGAATCCAGCCTCTCTTTTCCTTTTTAAGGCTGGAAATTACACAGGACCTAAAATAATTAGGTCCCCCAACCCTGAAAGGCTCTTCTGAAAATCCTAAGCTAATTTCAGCCCCTGGCTAAGTGTCCAAATGTTTGGGTCCCTATGGAAACCTTCCTCTGGAGTATCTGAACCATAAGGAAGCTGCATTTGTAGTCCCACTCTCTGTGCATTTCCACTGGTCCCATTAATATATGGCAAGAATGTAAGTAGTAGGAAAATATGTTCACAGGCCCTGGTTGATTCTTCCAGGATGGTGCTGTTGTAGGAAAAAGGATTAGGTGAGTTAAAAGTGCTCAGGGCTCAGCAGTCATTAAGAGCTACAACTGCTCCCAGCAAAAATACCTCTCGCAGCTGCACTTTGGGGAGATGTTTGACGTGTCTTGGGCTGTTTGGTTCCTTGTTGAGATGTCACTGTTCCTCAGCAGGAATCTCTCCCCATTCAGCAGCAGGACCCAAGGTGGGTGGGTGGGGTTTGTGTCAATGGTGAGCTCTGTCAGCAACAGGGAGATGTTGAGCTTTGAGTAAATGTAGAGTAATCAAAAGGGGAGAGACACGGGATTTTACTCTGCTTTAAGCTGCTGTGATGCCAATATTCAGCTACACATGATGCTCCTGGCACTTCCCAGGCTCCCATGAACAGCCCTTTGCACTTTCCTACTGTAGGTTCACCCAGCTCTGCTGAAGTCCTTGTGTTTTAAACCCAGGCATCACTAAAACTCACAGGTGGCAGTATTAGAGTGGCACATAAATTAATACACTTCTGCTGCTGCACCAAGCATGCAGCCAGAGATCTGGACTTCATGGTAGAAGGAGTTTCAAAGGGGAAAAATAAGGAGGTTTGTTCTTATAAATGAATAAAATAGAAATGTATATAAATGAATATATTGCTGCAGCATCAAGGATACGGTCAGAGATCTGGACCTGACAGTAGAAGGAGTTTCAGAGGGGAAAAGCAACGTGTCTGATTCTGTAAGAGAGGAGACAGTGATTGCCTGCAAGGACAGAGCCTGTTCCCCAGCCTGAGGCAGCAGCACAGGGCTGGTCCTGCGGGCCAAGCCGAGCCTCAAAGGCAAACCCAAAGAGCTCGTGTTTGCAGCGTGAAGTCACGGAAAGGGGTGCAGGAGGAGCGATGGCACGAGGAGCCTCGAGCCTTGGAAGGAGCAGCTCCAGAAGCAGCTGCTGGAGCCAGAGATTTCCTGCTGAGCCACAAACGTCACCGTCCCTGCTCCTGCCACAACTGCTCCGGGCGAGAAAAGCCGGCTCTGGGGCTGCCAGCATCCCGCTCCTGCACCGGGCCTGACCCACGGGCAGCTCTGCCTGCCAGGGGACAACCTTCCGTCCACCCTAACGTTTGTTTTAGCAACTTCATAATAAAGGGTTGGCTCGCCAGCTTTTGGAACTTCAAGTTTAAAGCTAAAGGCAAAACATGAGAGAAGGCAATACCAGAGGGGAAAGGAAAAGGCACACGTTGTGTGTGAAAAACATGTAAAATACTGTTTCATAAACCTTCACTTTTATGTATCTCCTTTCATTTGCAGTAATTCACGGTGGTTTTTCTCTAGCTGCATACAGCACATTAACTCCAGAGAGCAAAAACAGCATGAGAGGCAAAACTTTGCTAAAAATATGTTCACTTCCAAAAGGAAAAACTGGAAATTACAGTCATACAATCTGAGAAGGTTTGTGCCAGCCCAGGTGGGGTTGCCCCCTGAAGAAGGATACCCATTTACTGCAAAGCACTGAGAGCTTCAAGGACTAAAACTCACTTTAAAAACCCTTCCCCAAGCACTAAGGATAGAAGTTGAACAGAACAAATACCAAAGTGGGACGCTCCAAGATGTTTCCAGTCTTACTGACAACAGCAAGAGTGAGGATGTGTGCGAGAAACTTGTTCCTATCCTGTTTTTCCTGATCATTCAAACCTCTGCCTGTCTGGAACAAGCTGCTTGATACTCCAAACCCCTCTGCAACCACATCTGTCCCGGTGCTGCGGTGCAGGATGCTGGTGTGGACAGCGAGGATGTGCTCATCGCCCTTTGTTCCAGGCCTGCAGGATGGCAGGGTCCAGAAAACACGTCAGGTCATCAAATCAACACAGTAAATCTTCCCTTTTACTTAGAAAGACAAAAATAATCTTGACTTTTTAATGAGCTCACACAACACCAAAAGACATTTCAGGCTCAGGGAAGTGTCTCGTTCCCGCTGGCCAAGTGCAGCGCAGCAGAACTTGGACTGGGCTGCACTTGGACAGGCTCTGGGGCTGCACAGAGTCCAACTCCTCACAAACAGGGAGCATCTCAAGGCACACAGATCTGGTGGCAACACCCAGCCCTCTGAGTTCAGCTGGTGTGGTCACTGCCAGCCTTGAGGAAGGAAAATGACTTGTGTGGGAGCAGAGGTTGGACCTCCTGCGCGAGAGGTCCCGGCTGCCGCGGGGAGAGCGTAATCTCTGCTCATGATCTTCATTTTAAGAACTGGCCTGATTTCTTTTCATGTGTCCTCACTATTCCTACTGGAAGAGATTTCCAGCCTCTGTCTATTTATACCCATTTCTTCTTGTGCCAACATTGTCTCTTCACTTAAGTAACTTTCCTCTGCCTGCTGCTTTCCCTCCTTGATGCGCTCACAGGCAGCTGTCGGATCCCTGAGCCTCCTCTCCTTAGGCAAAACAAGTCAATCCCATTTCATAACCTCTGAAAAAGACTCCCCATTCCCTGGATTCTTCCTACTCATTCCCTACAACAAGCTCCTCTTTTTGGATGTGCTGATGAGGGTCCTCTCCACAATCCTTTCTCCGTGGCAGTTTCCCACCCCACATATTTTAGGGTCATATCTGAGGACTCAGAAGAAAGGTCAGTGGTTCTTCCTTTGCTTTCACCCCTGCCAGTAATAAAACAATCACTGAGTAATAATGCAAAAATTAGCACACCTATTGTGTCACCCACACAGAGCCGTGAGAAAACAATGGGTATCATAACGCAGAATATTTAGCTTTGCAGCTCTTTCATTTTCTCATTGACAACAGCAAAAGAGCATGTTGCTTTTTCATCTAAAAATTGTAAGGTCCAGACAGAGTTTCAAAAATTAACAAAAATATATATTCACTGGATAAAGAAGAACATAGATTGGTAAAGGGAACAACTTCATCTTCATGAGTTGGTAGAGGCGATTAATTCCATTTACTGTCATACCTCTGCATTTCTCTTTTTTGTTGACATCATATCATAGAAACACAGAATGGTTTGGCTTGGAAGGGACCAACTTGTCCCACCCCCTGCCATGGGCAGGGACACCTCCCACCAGCCCAGGTTGCTCCAAACCCCGTCCAGCCTGGCCTTGGACACTGCCAGGGATGGAGCAGCCACAGCTTCTCTGGGCACCCTGTGCCAGGGCCTGCCCACCCTCACAGGGGGGAATTCCTTCCTAATCTCTCACCTAAACCAACTCTCCTTCAGTTTGAAGCCATTCCCTCCCCTTGGCCTCTCCTGGCAAATCAAAGATCTGTTTCTCCCTAAAGCCAAGTCAGTGATAAAACTCCCATTGACTTCACATTGCACCAAGGAGCAGTTTGGGGTTCTGGTTTTTGTAACACAGACAAAAATCTGCTGGAATAAAATGAATTTCACTGATAACCTCATTTAACAGAGCACTCCTATCCAAGACAAAAAGAACAAAGAGGTTTTCAAAAGATGCAGAGAGGAGGTGGTAGCAGAAAGAGTAGGACTGAGTAGTCCAGAAAATGCAGCTGAAATTTCTTCCAGTGGTTCACCCTCTGCCCAGATCATCCCAGGTCCTGATAACAAGGCTCTGTGCAGACCTGTAGCTGCACACTAATTACACATCTAAGGGGGTTCTTTGCTGCTAATGAGCACACAGGGTATTATCATGATTTACACCTTGTCTTTGGAATACACCTTCCCACAGAAATCCTGCCACATATGTCATGGAGGGCCTCCTTTACAAACATCAGGAAGGGCAGGAATAACAAGATCCTGCAGCAGAAGTCTGACCAGCTCCAATAAAAGTACGTTAAGAGTAACAAATACCTGTCTATGGCAGAACCTGCTTTAGATAAGAGCAAATATATTTTAATCAAATCCAAGCATGGCCCTTCCAGATGTGGAAAGAATGTAACAGGAAGGAACTTCCAATTCCCACTGGGCTGCAAGGAACAGGTTTTACAGCTAAATTGCCTTGAATTTTGATTTCAATTCCCCCTTGACCTCTTTGCTGTTTCCTTGGGAATTGGGGAGCACAAATCCCCTGTTCCAGACGTGCAGGTTCAGGAGCAAACCCCATGTAAAGCCTGTCCAAGGCAGGAGGAAATCTGTCCCTCCCTGACTAATTCTCCTGCTGATTTGAAATTCTGATACTGCACCAGTGGCAGCAACAACAGGAATTCACACACGTGGGAATATTTTCCCACAAAACCAATGTGGCATGTCCACAGAACACCTGCTAAAATCAGGGCAAAGGGAGATTTCACGTTGGATTTCTCTCTCTTAACGTGCCTCAAAGTGGGTGGCATTTCCCTCCCTCCTTTCCTTTTCATTCTCCAGTGCGGAAAGAACTTATTTATGAGGGAAATAACAGAACCAGAGGAGCCAGCTTGGCCTCAGTGCCATGTTTTGATTCGTGTCCTGTGTTTAAGAAAAATGAGGTTAAATCTGGAACTGGAGCGAACTCTTTCTGAACATACAACTTGGGGAGTAAAGCACTGGTGGTGTTGGGGTTAAGGTTCTCAGGCAGCTTTATTTAACTCTGAAAAAAGACCTGCTTCTTTCTTTTCCCTAGAAAAGTCCGTGTTTTGCACTGGATAAAGGACACCTTCACCTCTTGATGGTTAAAAAGCCTACCATGAAATATCAGCTTGTACTTAAAATCCCCGCAAGTGCTTTGGGTGGCAAAACTGTGTGGAAATTTGGGTTGAGTTGGGTAACATTTTTTCCTTACAATGACTTTAGTACAATCCAAATTTCCAGACCAAACAGCATTTTTTCCCCCCGAAGATTTTTCATCGTACAGTGACAATTTGCAATGTGTTATTTCAATTAATTGCCAGCTCTTTCCAGCTCTCGGCCCAGATCAGTGTATATAAACCCATCACTCTTACTCAACTGGCTTTTCTTTCCTCTCATTTATTTTCCAAGACAAGAGCTTTTTGGGGACCATCTGCTTCTTATTTCAAACCTGTCTGTTTTTGTTGATACCTGACGTCCTGTGTCTCATGCTCAATTAGAGACTCACAAGCAGGTTTTTGCTTTGACAAAGGTCCCCCGTTCTGAGCAGCAAAGCTTTACAATTGCAAGTTAATTTTATGTTGCAGAATTTATTTTTTTTCAAGCACTTTAAATGCTGATTTAGACCCATATTTGACAACCATTTCCAAATACAATTTTGATTATTTTATGAAATTAAAGAGAGACATTTGTGGACTAAAATACAGGTATTTGTGGAACAGGGGCCTTAAGAAATGTAACGAAGGGCTCAATCTATTCTTCCTGGCTGGTTGCCATGCTAAGCCTGCTCAGTTTTCAGGTCAAAACAGCTTTATTTGCCTCATGACCAGTGCTGTTATCTCACTGTCAGGACCATGCTGGGGCCTTTCCACTCTTTTACTCTCATGCAGCTGCTGCAGGTAAAAAGCTCCAGGCAGAGAGCCAAATACCAACCTCACCACATGCTAAAAGTGATATTTATTCTCTCAACTCTATTGACTTCTTGTCCTTCCCCAGCAGGACAAAGCAGCTTTAAACCCTTCCCAACAGCCACCTCTTCAGTGGCAATGACTAAAAACTGGCCTGAAAGTAAAATAGGATGAAACAACCCACAGAACAAGTAAAAAATTGTGCCTATCACCATCACAACCTCCTTCCCCAGCCTGAGCCTTGCAGGGACCAGCACGTGAGTCCAAGGTCACTGCAGTGGCAGACACAAAACTCAGGGGCTGCTCAAACCCCTGCTCTTGCTTCCATTCTCCTGTAAAAGATCTGATCTTGCCTTTGCTCACCTCGTTTTTGTGACCCAGGTGTGATTCTGGCATTAAGAACATGGTCATTTTAGGGTTTCAGGTAGAAGGAGAAGCCTGAACTTCCCTCGAGGGTGATTCAGTTTGTCTAAACATCAATTGCTCGCTTTATCTCCCTCTTTTTTTTCTATCCCGCTAACATAAATATCTAATATTAGGGAGGATGAGCCTTAGCCAGGAGCTTCCCACTCTTCAGGTGGGAAGTTGCTCATCTTCCCTCTTAATTTTTCCCAAAAGCAGCTGAACATACTCCATTTTCCCCATCTACACTAAACAGAACATCATACATAAGCAAAATCCTCAGCTTTTCTTTTTTCCCCTCCTTCTGTTTTCCTTACTCTGTTCCTCTTTTTCTCATAAGGTCTGTCACCGGTGGCTGGTTTCCTTCTCTCTGTAATGGAAATTTTGGGATTGGTTGAAAAAAAACCCAAATCCTAAATCATTAAGTAAGATAATACCTCAGAATTATTACTTAACAATAAATTTTATAGCAGACTTTTTGACAGGACATATTTCACTTACAAAACCATCTCTTTTTTTTTCCTCCTCGAGGTTATAAGGTGCTTAAATCATTTTTTTGAAGGAAGGAGGAAACAGCTGTGGCTAAAGCACACTTTTTCCATCTGTCATTTCATCTTTATTTTCTGCTTTGGTGTACGCAGCACTCTCAGAGTGAAAGCATCAGCAGCAGTGCCAATATTGGAAGTTGAAGAATGTAAACTTGGACTTGATCATTTTGGTCAAGGTCTGAGAGCAAGATTTCTATTTTCCCCTCATTTTCTGGCTGGGCTGGAGGTCACATTTCTGTTTGAGTGGTTTGAAGAGGCAGGTGCTGGGATGTGCCAACCTCTGCCCATCCCTCCAGCCTGACTTTTGTTGTGAATCACCTTCCCTGCTGCCTCCAACTAATCAGAGCAGAGACCCTGCACCAAACGTGATCCACCAAAAGGAAGGACAAGCACTGGACTCATCACAGAATCATTAAGGTTGGAGAAGACCTCCAAGATCATCAAATCCATCATTTATGCTGCAGCTGGTTTTGATTCCAATGTCTAGTTTATGGAGATCACTTTAGGCTGAGACTACTGAAAATAAAGATCTTAGAGTGAAATGAGCAGAACAGGCCAATGAAACCGAGATGAACACAAAGTGTTCTCTGCTTATTTAAATGAGATTTTCCCACATTGCCCCAGCTTTTTGTACCCACCACTTTCCCTGCAGGGCATTTCTTGTGCTCAGTAACCAAAAAATTACCATTTGGGATCAGGTCCAGACTGTTGCCTGTGGCAGTGCAGGTTTTGCAGAGGAAGCCTCAGGATGCCTGACAACAGGTCTGGAAAACCAGCTTGGATGTGTACCATGCACTCAGCCTTAGAATGCTAAAATCTGACAGGTAGAGATTCAGATGAATAATATTGAGGAGCATATTTACTATCCTAAGTCCAGACCTCATTCTGCAGTAAGAAAGTAAAATATAAACACCACAATACGGGGAGAGAGTTTCCCATCAGGGTAAAGCACTGGTGGAAACGCCTAGAGGATTTAATTTCTTTTTAATGTCTTCTGTCTCCTACGGAGCAGAATGGATGAATTTAGAGCTTGAACACAGAGAAGTCCTGTTCTCTTCTGTTGGGAGAGAAAGGTTATGAGCTACAGAGCAGCTTGGTGAAACATCCCACAATTTAAAAAAATGATTATTTGGATGAAAAAGGAGTGTACAATTCCCCAGTTATTGCTCATTTTTGTGCCAGCTAAACTGGATTGGCACCTCTCCCAAAAAAGCCAGCGCATATTTTGATTTTGATTTTCATTTTCTTCTTCCTTTAAAAAACTGCCCCTGTAAAGTCAGCCAGGATTTAAACAAATACATCTATAGCTTGATAATACTGCCATTAAAATAAATAATTAGGAATGAGGCCTGAAACAACTGTCCAAAGACACTTGAACACGTAAATCAGCCCACGTATTTGAATAACAGGGAGGTGATGATGGACCCTGTGTGAGGAGGTTGTGCTGGAGAACCACAAGGCTTGTTTGGATAGAAAGAGCATCAAACGGATCAGTGCAAGGCCTGGGAGTTCCATGATGTTCCTGGGCCAATCCATCTCCAGGAAAACTGTCAGAAAGGGCAAATGGTGACATAACTCTTCCCACTTGGTTACATTACTCTGTGGGAGCAGAGCAGCTTTTAACTGACAAAGACAGATCTCACCTCTGCAATCGAGGCCTCTGCACTATTTTTTGTTATTTTTTTTAGCATGAAAAGCACTGATTTTCTATGAAATGTTTTTGGCTTTGAAGCTACAGCAACACTTATTTCAGAGACTCACATCTCTCCTATAGATCCCTATGGACGTTTCGTTGATGGAGATAAATATTGCCCCACATTCCTTTTTATTACTTGATGTCAAAGAGGTTGACTCATCCAGGAGTTACAAAGGGAGTTTTTCAGTGGGTTTGAGTTCTCAGTTTCCATCTTTATCCAATGATTTCTATCTTTCCCAGGGACACCTTCCACCAGCCCAGGTTGCTCCAAGCCCCATCCAACCTGACCTTGGACACCTCCAGCATGGGGCAGCCTCAGCTTCTCTGGGCAACCTGTGCCAGGGCCTGCCCGCTCTCTGAGTAAAGACTTTCCTCCTCACATCTAATCTAAATCAATCCATTTATTTATTTCACAGCCCATTTGCTCACAGGGTTTCCAGTTCATCACTATCACTCGGAAGGAGGACACCCCAAATAAAGGAGTCCAAGTTTCAACCCATCACCTTCAGCCAGAGCTGCTCAGCCCTGCACTGAGATGGACCCCCTTGATGCCCCCCAGGCTGCCCCCCACCCCTGTGCTGCTCCCTGGCATGGCAGGTTTTCCTCTCCTCTGATTCAGCCCCGGGAAGGCTGCGCAGATGCCGTGCTGAGTCACAGCCTGTTCCTCAGGCGCCCAGCAGGAGCTGTCCCCAAGGCAGGACGTTCCTGCACAGCACACACAGGACTCAGGGAACACGAATGAGTCACTGCTGTAATCTTTTTATACCCCTCATCAATAGATGCTCATGGCAAAAAAAGTCTATTGAAAATACCAATTTGCTTTGTGATATCATTTCTTTACCCTCCAATAATTCCATAGTAAGCTTAGGAATAAAAAACTGCCTTCCATTTCATCCCTACGAAATCTTACTTTTCTTCTCATGCACGTCCACCAAGTTCAAATAAAGCTCTGAAAGTTTTGGGGTTTTTTTGTGGAAAACAGCATGGTGGTAACACTATTGACCTTGGCTCAGGAGAGTAGATCTTCCTCAGGAACAGGGAAAGCTGCTGCTTTTTCTATCATCAGAAAGGTGGGGAAGTCAGGAGAGATAAGAGAAGGCACATTTGGCAGTGCGTGGGATTGCCACAGATCAGTATTTTTCAGGCAAAATGTTTTTCTTAGCTGAAAGACGGTTTGGTCTGGCAAATTTAACACATGAGGACAGACTTTTGGAACTTTTTTCTTTTGTATGTGAAGTGTTAATGAACTTACAGTGATGGTTTTAAAAAAGAAAACCATCTCTTTCAAATGTCTCCTTGTGTGAAGGCTTTATACGTTTAACTAGAAGCATGAACTGTTCCAAGTGTTTTATTTTCAACTTGCAAAACACAAATACTTTAAAATATGCAGGGATTTCCCCTTTTTGATGAGCTGCATCTTGTTTGTCCACTTTCAAAATGGACGAAAGTGCCTTGACATGAAATCCAGGAAAACGAGAAGAAAAAATAGTGAAATGATGGGGCCAACAAGAGCCAAGAGCTGCTGTGGATAAGGGTCCTGCTGATGCCCAAAATGTGTGTCCAATTGGGATGGGGATTTTTGGGCTAGAAAATGTCATCCTTAACCCAAGGTTTAAAGTTTGCAAAGTTGTAAAAGACCTGAAAACCCATCTTTGAGTGGAAAGGTTTAGTCAGCTTCAGAAACAGCGTTCATTTCTAATGATGGAAAATTGCTAATCTTCCCAAGTTTGTCACCAAACCAGTGCTAAAATCTGAATGGAAAAAGTTCTGCAGTCATTTCTGTGAAATGTCATGGAATTCCGAAAAGGAGAAAAATAGGAGTGTTACTTCTGTTTGTTTTTTTCTTGCATGGTCTGGTAGTTTGTATCTTGCAGTCAGGGTTGGGCTCCGCTGACCCCTCTCAGGGAAATCCTTCAGGTACCAGAAAAAAGGTTGCTGATGGGGAAAGAGCTTCGAGAGGATACCCCGTGCGACCTCGGAGCCAAGTCCCCCAGCCTCGGATATTACCATTTCCCCTACGTCAAATTAGCAATTCAAAGCACTAATTACTGTGGTTTCTAACACATCTCAATGAACACGGTAAATACATTTTATACTAATCCAATTAACAGATTCCCCCCTCTTTTTTTATCTCGAGAAAATGCCTCGCAAGCCATTGTTTTGCCGGTTAACAATTCTCTGCTGGTACTTGGGGACCAAACACAAAACAGATCATTTCCATTTAACCAATTTCTAGGAAAACACCCCGCCTGCTGCCTCCAGAACAGCCTCCAACATTAACACATCGCACGGACAGCCGGAGTGGAACAGAGCAAAGCAAGGACCCCCCAGCACAGCAGAGTAACTAATGTGGGCTCAGAGTAAATACCAGTGTCAAAGGCAATTCATTAGCTAATCTTATCTAGAGAGCACATCTAAATGTGTCAGGTGATAAAAAGCCAGAGCAGCTCCAACTGGCTCTCCGGGAGATGCCTGTTTGAGCATGGAAAGAATGAAGAGGCGCAGCCTGGGATACACATCCCTCAGCCCCGGCTGGGGCACCACCACCAGCAGCAGGCTGGAGGTGACAAAAGTCTTCCTGAGCCCGTGGTTGGGGAAACTGGGAGATGTACTATAGATCCTGTGCCTTCTGCTCCATGGGGACTTCAGCTTGGTGCAAAATACCTCACACGGGGGCTCTTTCAGTAAGAAATTAAATACTTCAACAATAAATATATAAATACATATATATAGAGAAAGAATTGGAGAATATCCTGAGTTGGAAGGAATCCACAAAGATCAAGTCCAACCCTTGGCCCTGCACAGAACAACCCTAAATATCCCATTATGTCCCCGAGAGTGCCGTCCAAACGCTCCTGAAGCTCTGGCAGCCTTGGTGCTGTGCCCACCACCCTCTGGGGGAAAGGACCTTCTCCTGAGATGCAGGCACAGGTACTGCTGCACACCTGGGCACCACCCACAAAAGCTGGGCAGGATCATCATGCCCTGGTGTGAGGCACAGCACAGGCTATTGGGCTGCAGAGGAATAAAGCGAGCTGCAAATGCTCTGGAGCTCTCAGGGAGTTACATGGAATACAGGGAATTGCACCTTCCCTTGGGACTGCTTCTCTTTAAACAAAAGCGTCACCCTTCAGAACTGGCTTAAAAGTAAAAAACCTAAACCAAATCAACATTTTCCTGTCGAAGTTCTCACAAGCTTCCTGGGTGTTTCTCTCTAGTTTCACCTTTTGGGATCACCTCCCTTCAATGCCTAAAGTCTGACAGTTTCTTGGAAACATTGTTCCTCACTTTTGGGTACCTACTGTATCCTTAGTGAAAAAACACCCTTTTCACGTTCCCGAGTTCATAGACAGAACAGCTGTGCATCTTTACTGCACATATGCTGCATTCTGGTTTTGCTTGTTCGCCAGCAGACAGGAAAGTTTTATTTTTAGGCAGATGTGAAAGCCCTAATTTGTTGCAGAGGGGAATAGAGAGCCTAATAATAGCATACAATACAGCCAATGCCAAATTAATTAATGGAGACCAAAACAGGTTACAGCTTATGAGCCAAAGCTACTATTTTCCACTTCCCCAGCTTTCCCTCTCTACAGAATAGTGTAGTAGTGTTGGAGTTGGAACAAGTGTCCTTCTTCCTTGTGATATCTGCTCATTACTGGAGGCTCTTTTGGGGGTGGTGGTGCAGTGAAGTTTGTCTTGACCTTACAACACTCTGGTGGAAGAGCCCAACCCGCTTGTCGTTGTTATTTCTTCCATGATTGACCAACATCCTGGAAGCCCCTTGTTGATGGACACATCCCAGCTCACAGCACGGTGGGAAGGGGCAGCGAGCAGGAAACCTCAGAGCTCTGGAGAAGATTTTGAGGAGCAGCAAACCCTCTGCTGTGACCAGGTGTATCCACCTAGTGGGTTCCAGCTCCAGCCACCCGGGGCAGATGAGCCAGAGGGAGGGCTGGAATAGCAGAGCTCCCGCTCTGCTCTCGGGTGACCACACGTGTTTGCTGTCAGCTCTTTCCAAGTAGGAGCAGGAGCCTATTTTAAGGTCTGCCTTTCCTCACGCACACACTGTTGCCATGGCTGCAAAACTAATGCACATGGAAAGAGAGGTTCTCACTCTATTGACTCAGCAGAGAGGCATGTCACTGCATCTCGATGGTTCTTAACTCCTCTGAGTGAGAGATGGTGGGGCTGAGCCTTCCCCAGCTGGTGCTCAAGTGGCCTGACAGTGAATCCCTGTAAATCTGCAGCAGCTGACACACTAACCCTCTGTTTTCTGCTGCTACACCTTCCAGAATTGTTCATCAGATATTGTAATTGACTCAGCTTCCCCTCCTCTGCCACCCCTTGCAGGATATAACCTGACAGAGGCAGGAGAAAGTTGTATTTGCGCTCCTGCTGGCCCTTCTTCACTGCTCTGAGTGCCCAGGGAGGGGATGCCCAAGTCAGGTATATGGAATATCTCAGCCTTTCACTTACATCAAATTCCCAGGGGCACAGGCAGCAGTTGGGGGACAATTAAAGGTAAATTCCAATGCCCTGGCAGTGAGCTTTGATTCCAGGCTGGCTATAGGATCCAGTGTTACACTTGCACCTATTTTGCTCACATGTGCAAACTTCCAGCCAGCTCTGATTCAAATAGAATTGTTAATTTTTTGAAGCTGTTGTTTGCCAGGATATTTCCAGAAGAAACCATCAATACACTTCAAATAAGCCTGCTGCAACTTTGGATAACATTTTGAACAGATACTTGATCTAAATGTTTAAATTTTCATGCCCCTTACTAATCTTAAACAGAGAAGAAAAACAACCCAGCACAACTTTAATAAAAGGTAGTCAGGTCTTCAGTGACTAGGAACTTGCAAAACTCCTTTAGCTTCCAAGTTTATTGAAGATTTAAAGTAAGGAAGGTGCAAATGCAGTAATGGGATGAGGTGGGAATGGCTTTAAGTTGTAAGAAAGTATATTTAGAGCAGATATCAGGAAGAAATTCTTCCCTGTGAGGGTGGGAAGGGCCTGACACAGGTTGTCCAAGAAGTTGTGGCTGCCCCATCCCTGGAACTGCAGATAGAATTAAAAATATCAAGGGACTAAGATAGGATTTGACTTCTGAAAATGAGACTAATGCCAAGAAAACAAGAGACTAGAAGGGGGTTGATCAAAGAATAAACCCTTAGGAAGAAGGGGAAACAAGTTTTCCTACATTTTTAATATTTTTGCTCTAACTTGCAAGGCTTACACTCTTGATTTAATTACCCAAGAATAGATGAGTTAATAATCTGCAAACCTGGGACTGACTCACTGGCACAACGTGGATGGGAGACAGGCAGGTTTTCTCCAGGAGCCAAACAAGTTTCCAAAATAAACCCCAGGAACACACCGTGTTTTGCATCAATCGCCCGCACTAAGTGACACCACTCACTGTCTGCAAGTTCCTTCACTCAGCCAAGCTGCCTCTCCAATAACTGCTGTAACATTAGAAGTCTTGATACAGAAGCAATAATGATTAATTCTGACAGAAAAAAGAACCCATCTAACCCAGAGTTTTCTGGGAGGGGTGTCCAGGAATTAGCCATGGAGATACAGATGGTACTGCAGAGATTTCCACTGCATTTAGAGGGGTTTTTTTTTTGCACATTTTGCTTTTTCTTTGCATGGCTGTGGCAGGGAGGGAGAGTCCAGAGGAGCTCAATACGTGTGCATGCAGGTACAAAGAGCTCGTGGTGAGCCAGAAGGGCACCCCTGCCTTAATCTGAGTAAGAGATTCAGAGTCCTCAATCTCATCAGCTCCTCTTCAAAAGGATGAACAACCTCCTTACCTGAATCCTCAGATAATTTATAAGCATGCTCATATTTCGTTTAGTTTGTGACTTGGCAGCGTAGGGGTTGCTGTTTATCCGTTCCCACTTCTGTTTGTGCCAAGAGTTTGCAAGACTTTCACACCATTAAAATCCAGCCCCTCAGCTCAGTTTAAAGCTGTCAGTGTCAAGATATAAATATTGCCTCCTAGCTATTACTGTTTATAAAGGGATCCAGCTCTTTAAAAAGCCAGGTTATACCATATACTCCTGTGCCTTCCTGCAACCGTTAATTCCAAAGACTGCTGAAACATGTAGGATATTTTCCCTTTGACATGCTTTAAATGTATTTGTCATTAATCTTGACCCTTTGACTGTTCCCTGAGGGGCAATGAAGTGATCAGACAGCTGTGCCCCTCATAACTTTTAATACTTTAATTAAATCCCCTTTGGACCTTTTCCCCTCCTCTATTCTTTCTTTAGTTCAGCCACCAAGAAAAACGACCACAATTTTAACATCTAAACACTGGAAACTATGAACATATAACAATGCAGAAATAATTTCTTATTTTTCAATTTACTTAATTATTTTTAAATTTAATTTCTGGAATGAATGAATGAGAGTTCTATTTTCTTCTGAAAGCTCTTTTTGAAGTCCCAGTGGTTTGGCCTCGTGTGGATAACCATAAACAGAACTGTACAGCTTTGGACAGATCCTCTTCAGAGAGAGTTCAAGTTCTGCTCTTCCATAGTTTAACAAGACAATAGTCTTTATAAAACTTTTACCCACAGAAATAGTTGATCTGTTCCGAGAATGATCAATCTCATTTAAAGGTAGTAGGCTTGGCTCCCACATAAAACAATCCCTATCATTTCACTCTCCTGTCCCTCAGTTTTCACATCCAATTCTTGGTGTTTGGGATTTATTGGCATGTATAGGAATTGCCGAAAATGTCAGCAAATTGGCAAATTGTAAATATCACTGACATAGAAAACAACAAGAAATTGTTTTCCACTGCCTCAAACTTTCCATTAAAACACTGTCAAAAGTAAGGATCACTTTTGATTCCACAACTTTTCTTGGAGAGATTAAAGAAATCAGGCAGGATTAAATCAATGCCAAATAAGTTTGCAGTACTTATTTTGCATGGTGCACGTGGGGGCCCATTACTAGAATCCTGGCTTTAGGATTTTTACACCCTTTTTCCTCCCTCTTCTCCACTGAGGATTATGGAACACTCCTAATCTTAATTAAATAAATTCATGCTTTATTTGTAAGGGCACAGGTAAATCTCACCTTGGTAAAATAACTGTCTGTTTCTGAGCTTTAACCAAACTGGGCTTTTTTTGCAGCTGACAAACTTTTTTCCTTGGAAAACATCACAGGAACCTCAATGCGGAGAGGTGGCAATTTGGTTTTGCACGTTTTTAAGCTCATCAGAACTCAGAAATTGAAGAGAAGCTCAGCCTTGTGCTCAAGGGGAAGCATCTTCACCAAACCCCCTGCAAAGTCCCGTTGAGTCTGTGGCAAACCTTCTACCTACAGTGCAACAAACTGTTTCACAGAATCCAGAAGAAGCAGGAGAGCCCCTGGACACAGGGACTATGAGACTGTCATGTTCTTTGGACTGAAACTTCCCTAGTTTTACCATCCTGCAAACCTGCTCCAGGAGAGGGAAATGGTTTTGTGGGCTCTCCTGCTCCACGCAGGACTCCAGAGGTTTTCATAGTCATCACCCACAAATTACACAACCACGAGATCCCTGACATCTCTGGAATGCTTATACAAAGGAATCGAAGGTGAAAAAGCCTCCCAAAGCAGCAATCAAGACATTCTAGCACAGGAAAGCTTTTGCATCAGTCTGGGAGCCAGGACACCTCTGAAAACAGAATCCACTAAGGCTGGAAAAGACCTCTAAGATCCTCAAGTCCAACCTTCAACCATCATATACCATCATATCACTAAGTGCCACATCTGCTCATTTTTGTGCACTTCCAGGGATGGTGATTCCAAGTGTTGTGCCTGTTACTACCAGGAAACCCTTCAGTACAGGCAGGAAAATACCACATTTTTAAACCTAGACATCCCAAGCCCAGCTGAGCCCTGCAGGTCAATTACCCAGCAATGTCATCCCTTCTGCTCACCAGAAAGCCAGTCGTGGTTTGTACTCGTTCAACATAAATTAAACCTGCCACTGAAGGTGGCTCCGGGGAGAATTCCATTGGAGAGGCAGGACAGAGAATAAACAGCTTCCATAAGTTGAATTCCATTTACCTTTGGAGTATGACGGGACATTCCCTACAACAGGGAAGACCCACCATGTCCCAGAGCATAAGGGAGGACCTTTAGCCTCCACCACAGAAATCTTTCTCTGGAGCAGCAGTGGATGGAGCAGATTCAGACTGACACAGAAGGAGGAAAAGGGCATCTAAGATAAAAGTGGATTATAAAATAACTTGGAATGTCAGCACATGATTATGTTGTTTTCCCCTCAATCATTAGACAGACTGCTGTGTTGCAAAACACTCCCAAGCTTGAGAAACTGCTAATGGGCAACAGCTTTTGGAATGCCATAAATGCTGTTTTACTGGGCTGGAAAGACAACGTATTGTACAGTCAGAAGTCAGATGGGGAAATATTTGGACACTTGCAGCTTGTAATAAAATGAGAGAAAGTGGATTACTAGGTTTTGTAACTCATTAAAGAGGAAGAGCTGCAAAAAAAAAAAAAAAAAAAGATTTGTGAGATATCAGCACCCACCACTCACAGCACCTTGGGCTCTTTCCAACCCTTTGCCAAAGTGGTTTTACCTGCACAAACATGACACCATTAACTCCCTACACCCATCAAGAACAGCCTGACCTCACAAGGCCATTACAGATGAGAGAATCTCACAGATGAGAGCATTAAACCTGGAAGACACTGAATATCTGGGGTAACGGGCTTTGCTTTATATCTGAAGGTGTGAGAGAAGCCCCTTGTCTTTCAAGGCAGGATCTTTAAATCCCAGCTGTGTGCACAAGGCTGAGCCCAAACCCAGATGACTACAGGCCTACGTGGCTTTTGGCTGAAGCAACAAGCAGGATGAGCTCGTATCTGCCTCCAATAAATCTCCTTGACTTGCCCCAAGACTAATCACAATGGAATGAAAAAGCCTTTTATTTTAATAAAGCAGAGGACGATTCCAAAGGTAAATGAGGAAGAGATACATTAGAAAGAATAAAAATTCCTTTCAAAGGTATTGGAAGACACTGAAAGGCTCGGCAATCCCTGCTTGGCAGCTCCATGTCGAGCACCAGCTCTCTGCTCTTTGTTCCAAGAGCGCTTCACACTCAAGAGACGGACGTGCAGCAACCAGGCTTTTACTGGCTATGACAGATCAAAGTTGACCTGGTAGATAAACACATTTATTTAATGATTACATTTTCCTGTGCCAAATGAAAACACATAAAAGTGCAAGATTCAACAGCTTTGTATATGCCTTTTTTTTTTTTTTTTGCTTGAGCTGCACAATGGAAATTGTTTGTACTCTTTGCCAGAACAGTAACGCTCCACAACGTTGGATTTGGCAGGGACAGAGCAAGCCCAAATCACTCTCCAGTGATTGCTGGAAGAGAAATGCCAACAATTTGTTTTTACACTTACAAGATGTGTCATGTACAGTACAGAGGGATCCTAAACAATTTTAGCCAACCATCTGCTGGCTATGGGGATATCAGAAGGAATTTCTTCTGGGATAGGGTGGTCAGGCACTGAAGGGGCTGCCCAGGGAGGTTTGTAGTTCCCAGCCCTGGAAGTGTCCAAGGAATAACTGGACATGGCACTCAGTGCTGTGGGCTGGGTGACATGGGCTGGGAGAGCTTTTACCAAGCTTAATTATTCTGTGATCCTTCATTAACATCGGAAATTCTAAGAAGCCACCAGAACTGGGTCTTCCCAGCAGGAGGACAGTGAAGGATCAGCTCATTCCATTGTGCAGCAGCTCTGGAGAGGATGAGCAGTCAGCAATCAAGGCTGATGGAAGGATTATCATGAATTTCAGTGAATGCTGGGTCAGGGCTCAGATACAGCTTGATTACAGCCTCTTAATTAGGTTTTGCCATGGCAGCCACCATCGTATTGAACACCAGCATCATTATGTAAAGACCTTTGGTACAGTTGTGTCATTAAGCAGATCTGAAACACTTCAGAAGTTAATTGGTACTGTCATTGTTCATTTTTTCCAATAACATGAGTAGTTAAATAGTCAACCTAGACTGACAATTTTCTCTATTGGATCTGTAAAGACAATTTTCTAATTTTGTGATGTTTGACTTCTTTATTCTGACACTGTGACAGTTTACATATTTATTTGCTTAGTCACTTGCCTTTGTGATTCCCACAACTGTAGGCATTAATCTTCACTCATTTTATTTTTATACCTTTATTTATACAAACTTCACTTGTTGCAGCCTACTTAGCACAAATCTTCATTAATATAATGCTTGTTTTTCCATGTGTGAAACTAATCAAAATTATAATGGGACAAACACTTGTCAGATGCAGAACACGCAGTTTTCTAAACACATTTGTTAAAGTGGCAAGAACATTTCTGTAGGAAAACTGGCACCTGGGAATTACAACACAAAAGCCTCCCTCTCCCTATGGAAAACTAAGTAACTTTTTATATGCTGGAAGTGCACAGTTGCAAGCTAAATATTGTGGTGGGGTTTATTTTACCACCAGACAGCTTAACTCCATAACTGACTGAGCCCTGTAAAGCACCCCATGAGTAACTGTTGATGTGCTTAAGTCTAAAATAGTTTATAGGAGGTATTTTTTCCTCTGACAATGCTGACTAAAGTTACCATTTGGTGTACTGGAAATTCCTAAATTGCACCAACAACAGTGGCCTAATAATAACCTGAGGGATGGGAGAGACCCGAGCGATGAGCCTTGTCCAGGGTGTTGTTGGGAGAGAACCCTACTGGACACGAGTTCAGCTGGTTGGTTGGGATTTCAGTTTTTGGTAATTTTTCATTTCTTCAAGTCTTTGGGACTGATTTTAGAAACACCACCTAACATTTAGCCCATAAAAACCTCACTTCAGAAGAGCCAGGTGTTTCACCAGCTGACACCAGAAGGTAAGACATGACACCACAGCCAGTGTCCTTCTGAGACTGAGCCTTGTGCAAGTGCAGTTTCTTGCCTCGATTCTGCTCAACGCATCAACAATTCCCAAAGTGTTCCAACAACTCCAAGAACTGGCAATATTTCACTGCTGCCTTCACCTCTGTGGGGCTTGATAACCTGGCTTGAAAGCTGTGCCCACTCAGAGCAGCTCAGGGTGATCCCACTCACAACAGCACAAAGCCTGAATGCTTTTCATCATAGAACTGACTGTGAAATGATGGAATTTTCCTATTTTTATACCAGGAATAAGTTCCCTTGGTCTCACACCACACAACTGTGTGAGAAAAGGATGAACAGCAAGTTCCTTACTTTAAGACTGATTAATTCTTACATATTTTGACAGGACAGTATGACCACAGTAGCATAAAAATAAGATTCTCGTATTAAAACCCTGATGTTTTTTAAAAACCACTGTAAGCCTAATAATGGAGAAGCAGATGAGATTCAGATACTTTAGGAGGATCCCAAAATGTCTGCAGACAAGAGGAGAGTCGTATATGCATTAATACAAAGCTTTGCATTCTTCCTACAAATGATTATTTTCTTTGGGTTACAACCATGTGTGAAATAATGTAGAATCATTTTGGTATGTACTTTTTGAAACGTTATAATTTATAAGCTAAAGAACAGAATGAGCTTAAGATGAACATTCACCACTTCACAACCCCAAAAAAGGTATTGAAATTCAGACTGAAAAACTCATCTTTCAAGAAACCCAAACTACTCCAATTACCATCTTTTAGCCAGGATTTCCCATTTCACTGAGATTTTAATAACCAGTTTAAATTTTCACCTAAGACATTATCACAATTTTAACTGCTGTGATAGATACAGAAGCGTCCCTATTTTACTTTTACCTTTGATAATTAACCAGGGATTTCCCCCTAACCTCAGCAGTGTCTGGAGCCAGAGCAGCCACATCTGCCCTGAAGGACAGGACACTTGTTCCAGTGCTTATAGTCAAGTATAAGAGGTTCCTCCTCTGATGCTGAAATTCCCCAACCCTGCAGCTGAAAATCACAGGAAAATTTGGGGAGACAGATGGACACAAGCAGAGAATTTGGGATGAGCCCACCCAGAGCTCCCTGCTCCCATCACAGCCAAAGCAAGGGGTTGTTCTCCGGGTTACAGTAACAGTAGGATGGAAATCAGGACCTGCCTAACCTTTCCCCATGTGTATATTTATTTTACAGCCCTGTTTTTCCACAGTTGCCGTTGGATGTAGTGCCCCAGCTGTCCTTGCTTGCTGGCAGGGTATTTTTATTCACTTATCTCCAACCTAGCAGTTATTCTTTTCCATCAGTGTTTCATTTCCAATTCCCTCACCCTGACCCCCTGTGAAGAAGAGGGTCCTCTTTTCACCTCTGAACTTGGTCCTTTCAGCAGCTTTATCAGGGATGCACTGACTTCTGTGGTTTCATCTGTGGGTTGGGATGAACCATTTATCCTCTCAGTGAGTTTCTTACTCTCTAAACATGTCAAGGGTCTTTGCTGGTGGGAGACTTCATCACTGACATTCCAGACCAAATGAATACAGTGCCAAAAAAATGACTGTTTTGTGCAATTTTTACCTCTAAATTTTGCCTGGTATCCAGAAAGCACCCATTTTTCCCAGTTATAGGTAGAAATTTCCGTTTTACTTAGTTTTAATGTAAAGAATCACAATTTCAGCTCATTTCTGGGTCATTAATTCACACACAAATTATATAATTCTTCAACTACTGCTCCACCAATTAAGCACAGTTTTGAAGGAGTCAAAACCACTCAGATTCCCCTTTGCACCACAGCACAGACTTTATGATAGGGACCATTTGTTTTCCCTTGCTTGCAAATCTGGAACATCTCCCTGTGCTGCAGCACTAAATGGATAAACACAGTGAACATCAGCATTCAGAGGAGAAGCCCATCTATTATGGAACTGAATACTTAAAGTGCAAGGAGAATAAAAATGAGGAAAAGCAAAAAGTCTTGGTACCAAAACCAAAAGTCACCCTCTCAAGCACAGAGGTTTCTGATCAGGTGAAGAGTGAACTTCTGGAGCAGCCAAGAGGACCACCAGAGGAAATAATGAGCCAAAAAGCAGACAGAGATCCAAATACCCAATGGCCAAGGGGCTTTCTTGGTCGCACACAGACCTCAACAGCAGCTCTGCTCACAGGGAACTGTGGCCACCCAACCGAAAGGTCCTGAATCAGCAAACTTGACTTAAGCTGAAAATAACCACTTTATTGAGCTTTGAAAAAGAAACAAAAGTCAGAGGGAGAAGTATGGAGATGGCACCTCCAAAAACATCTTGTAAATTTGGCCAGACTTTGAGCTGCTGCATCCTGTGAATAGTTCTCTTAATAGAGCACGAGCTCAGTTTTACAACCACCCTTTACAAGAACTCTTTCATGTTCTTGTTCCACACATGACCCATGAAACAGATTTAGGTGCCTCATAAGTAGGCAGATAAATATGAAATTTCTGGCCTTAAGTTTTAAGAGCAGAGATGAGGGGAGAGTCCCAAAAGCAGATCCAGAGCATCTTAACAATGGGATGGGTGCACAAATGCCTGGAAAGCACCTGTTAGTGGAGATTAGCAAATAAATCTTTGAGGAGCAGAGTAGATGAATAATACCCCTGCCAATGACAGGGCCAAACACTGGGGAGAGAAAACAGCATCCATAAAAATCATCTGTAAATAGAAAATCCCAGAGCTCCAGACAGGAAAGCTTATTTTCAAGCAGTTATTTCTGTGTTATGTGTTTCCACTTAACATTACAGACCTAATCACTTGCAGCTTCATAGAAGGGTTGAAACCCAGTTGCACACACCCAGATTTCCATCCACAGCCCTTTGCTGAGTTACCCTCCTGACCAACTGGCCTTGGTCATATAAAAACAAGTGCTCTGCACTCTCAAAGACACTTTTCTTTGATTCTCTGCCTCCACTTTATGACAGTGAGTGCTCTCACCAGGCACCGTTCCTTCCCAGCAGGTACATTCGGGGAATGTGGAAATATTGAAGAAACAACCAGCACAGCTTGCCCTTGCTACCATTGAGGACATTATATTTAAACACTGTTTGTTTTACAGCTGAATGTACCTTTCCCTGAATATTCTGAGTCAGAGACGTCAATTTCAACAAAACTTATGTATCTAAGAGTTGTCCTGAGGTCATAAGATACCCGTGTATAAACTTAGGGATCACAAAATGGTTGGGGTTGCAAGCAGAGTTAAAAGCCATCTCTTTCTACCCCGTGCCATGGGCAGGGACACCTTCCACCAGCCCAGGTTGATCCAAGTCCTGTCCAACCTGGCCTTGGACACTCCCAGGGATGGGGCAGCCACAGCTTCTCTGGGCACCCTGTGCCAGGGCCTGCCCACCCTCAGAGCCAAGTCACTCCTATTTTCAATAATTCAGACATAACTGAGATTCTAAAGCTTTTCTATTCAACTCAGGGTTAGTAAGAAGAGAAATTTCAGAAATAAAGATACTTTCCTCAGGAATTTTTCAATCAACAACCTGCAACTGAAAATAGGGACCTGCCATTTTAGCAGGAAAGGATATTACTGGAAATGCATTTTCCAACTGCTTCTGCTCACTGCCCTTGCTCCAAATCCATCCCAAACATCCTCAGCCTCTTTCTTGGCACAGAGGCACCAGGACAGAAGTTGCCTCCCACATCTGGACACACCTGGCTGGCTTTCAGCCTCTGCCTGGAGTCCTGCAGTGGAACTTTCCATTTCCTCCCCTCCAGAATAGCCAAGTTCTGCTCTGTGAGGCAGAAATGCCCAACAGTTAAAGCCTACATACATCCCAGCATAGACCTTTCCTAAGCTTCTCCAGCTGGGATGGCTTAGGTTTATTGGAGGCTGAGAGGTTACACTGCTTCTGGGAACTTCAAACTGCAGCATGAGCATTAATCAGCTGCTTTAAAGTGGAAAATTCACATAGGTCAGGACATGAAAGTCTTAAAAACCCCAATGAAAATGAAATATTTAGAAGTGTGACAATCTGGGGCTCATTGCACCAGGTGGTGTCTACAGAAATATAAGTGGTATCATTCAGTGGTTGTGGTACACGTGACTAGGCAAAAATGCTCCAGAGCAGAAATTCCAGAGGCAGGAGCTCTGGGAGTGAGGAGTGAAGCATTTTAACCCTTGGCAGAAATAGAGCATTGGCCAGAGCATTGCCCTTACTGACCCTCCACTCAAAGCCTTCCTTATGTTGCAACAGGAGACCCTGATAATCCCCCCTTATTTACAAATCCACTTTTCCCTCTCCTTGGCCTTTCCCACAAAGGCAGAACAGAGTTCCTGCAGGGCTGGCTCCAGCCTCCCACAGCAGCAAGGTTGAATTCTGTCACTCCAAGGACAAGAGGGACTTCTGGATTTCTGCTGCTGCTTGGAGGGTGCCAAGGGATGGGTGGAAAACTGGGATGGCCTTGGATGGGGTCTGCTCCTGTTGCTGCACAAACCTCCTCCAGGAGCAGCTGGGATCATCAATGCCCTGGTGAAGAGCTTACTGCAATTCCTACCTTAACATCAAAGCTGGTCTTCAGCCAGTTCTTGAAATGATGGACAAAACCTCAGACTCACATCCCCTCTTGTCTGCACTTTGCCACCTGCAAGGCTGGGAGAAGCAACAGGAGAACAAACATCTCCAGAACAGTTTTAAATGGTGGCCACTGTCCTTACCTCATTGATTTTCCAACAAGTGTTTCAGAATTAATTTCCAAAAATACAGAGAGAGCTCGGGGGGACAGCCAGAGCCACCCCCGAGTTCTGCTTCCCCAGATGACCCTTCTCTTTTAGAAAACCCTTTAACAGAGCAACAGGAGATGGAACCTGCTGTGGGGAAGCTAAACCAGTGCTCTCCGTGCCTCCTAAATCCCCCTGAGCCCTGACACCCCTCACAGGGGCTCCAGCAAGGCCAAAGGACTTGGATGTGACACTAAGCTGGTGAACCAGGTGCTTGGCAGTATTTCTTTCACCTCCCCCTGTTTTTGCTTACCTGCCATTTTAAGGCCCTCTGTAAATATAGACCAGAGAGTTCATGAATAGGATATGGAACACCTTGCAGGAAACATTTCTAGCAGCAAAGGAGCTCTCCCCTCTTTTCCTGGACCTTTTCGTTCTCCAGCAAGTGTTGTCTTTTACAGATGGAAAAGCTGAACCCCAGAGTCCACACCAAGCACTTTATATCCACATGGAGAGATTTCATTTTGCAAAGTATGGGCTGTGAATCCGAGCTGCAGCCAGGGACCATCCTGAGGGAGGTTTTCCATGAGCACAAGCTGCTCTGCTCCTGCTGTGTTCAACAGGAATCTCTTGGAGGACAGTTTGCTCAGCCTGTACTTTCAATAACGAACGTACACAGGGACAGTTGCTCCGGAGCAGTAGCTTTCATTACCAATTCACTCTGCAGCTTGGCTTGGAACAGCACATTTGCATGTCTACATCCCAAAAAAAGCCCCTTTTCAAGATGACATTGTTTTTCCTCAGAGCTGCCCATATTTAAGGTGCAGAAAATGCTGCAGGAATGCACGTGAGATGGTTCCCAAGGCAGATGTGAGGTGAGAGTTCATTCTCCCATTGAAACTCAAGGCTCAAGAAATCCTTATAATTGCACAGAAAAGTGCTACGGACACAAGGGGTGTGGTTTGTGAGCAAGTGAAGAAGGATGTTAGAGCATTTTATCCCAAATTATCAGTTACTGACAGCTTTGGGGAAAGCAGTTGATTTTTTTTTTTCCTTTCTGACTCCAATTTCTGAGCAGACTCCATTAGAAAAAAAATAATTAAAACTCCAACCAAGATATGAAGAATTATCTTTCCCAATGAAGTTCTCTGCAAGACATTTACTTTTTCAGGTCCCAGTGAAGGAGGTCACAGACGGGCATACACAGAAAAATAGTCCTTAGTTAACTCTAATCTCTGGTATTTCAGTGAGAGTTTCTGGAGCATTCATCCATCTCCCTGGCATGAGGGGGGCTGGCCCCCAAGCACTGGAAAATCCCACCTGTAGTGACTAATTACTCACTTTGACAGTTCATTGTAATAAATTAGGCACTCATTAGATGTTTTTTTCCTTGCATATACAAGGCAGCTTAATGTTATTTAGGCCATGAATACCTGGCAGGGCACTGAGTTTGAACAGAAAGTGAAAAAATGGGTTTGGTGTCCAGTACAGTCCCAACTCCACACCAGGCCAAGTCCTCCTCATGAGCATCTGACAGAGCTGCTCATGGGCACAGAGATTTTGGCCCTGCTCATCTTTGTTATTATATGTTTTCAAAGTGAAATGAAAGTGGTTAAGGCAGATCATGCTGCATTAACATGGATGAGGTTGGTGTTCTTGAACAACATCCAGCTAAAAGCAACAAGAGGACTGAATTTCTCATTTTTAAAATATATGTTCATTCTCTATTATGTTGTTTTTAAAAAAATATTGTTCATTCTACAAGATCTGTATGATCTCAGAATATTTGGGGAAAAAAAAATAAGAAACCCACGTGGAATGCAAACCCAAAGCATTTCTCTGTTGAGCATCCACTGACGCTTCAGGTCAACCTGCAGATACCAAATGAACACAGGGCTCAATCCACGATGCTCCAGCACATTCAGGCAAGAGCATTGCCTGCCTTGCTAATCCTGACAGCAAGGAAATGGCCAGGAATCAGGATGGAATTTTTTAAAGGAAGCATAAATAGCCCTGATTGAGTTAACTGATGCATTCACCAGATGTAATCCCTAACCAATGGATTATACACACTGTTCAATGCAGAATTCTGATCTGCTCTTTATTTATAAGAGAATGAAAAGGATCAGGTCTATTTTTAACTTCTTGGAAAGTTTAAAAATAAAGAGCAGCTTTCAATAATGCATTAAACAGCAGGTTTCAGCCTCCTTAAAATGAGCCTGTGTGTACCAAGGAGGTGAAGTCCTGTGGCTCTACTCCCCACAACACAAGTAGGTAAATTAAGAACAGAATGGAAGGACCCAGAAAATGACACAGATATAGGTGTTGATAAAAGCAGGGACTCTCTACTTCCTGGAGGAGATTTAAGGAATGGCAGGGAGGTTTTTTAAGTGGCCTGGAGCTTAATCCCCCCTCAGTTCAAGAAGTGTTGGGCAGAAGGAACCACAGCACACACAGGCATTTCACTTGGGATGCAAATGCATGCACAATGGAGTTTGAGCTTTAAAGATCTCCCTAGGCCAGCTCTGCACCTTTAAGAATCTGCAGTTTCACTTTAAGAAGTTTTCCATATTTCCCTTCCCCCCTAAATCCCAATGCACATTTTTCCAGCACATTTGTGCCCCGTGCCTTTCACTGTTTAAAATTCAGTCTAAGGCTCCAGTCAGGCCAGGCTGGGCTTGCATTAGAGAATTCCACAGCAAATCCTTGGTGCTGGGGAGAAGGCGACAATGGGCACAGCAGCAGCCTTTGGAAACCTCCCACCTTCGTTGAAATAAGGAGCACTGGGGGCTGTGACAAAGCCTGTGCTCCTGTCTGTCCACCCTCCTCATCCTCTGCCACCACTTTGTCACTGTCACACTGCACAGAGATGGCAGGAGGGTCCAGGTACTTCAGGGGACGCTGTCCTTCAGAGGGAGATGTGGGAACAACCTTGTCCAGCCTTGTGTGGACATCACAAACCATCAGTGGAACCACCAGGGTCAGGAGTAAAATCCCTCACTCACGGCTGGTTGAATCTCAAAGACCTCCATGGATGCTGACTTGTAGATGTGGCAGTTGGGAATGTGGTTTAGTGGACTTGATGATCTTAAATGTCTTTTCCAATCTAAAGGATTCTGTGATTCATTTCAGAAAAAACAAGTGATTTCTTGCTCCCTCAGAGAACACCAAGAACTCAGACACAACACCATTTCCAAAGCATTTTGTGTTTCTTAAGTTTCAGCTCAGATAAAACATCTCAGGTAACCCATAAAACTGAAATTCAGTTTTGCCTCTAACAAACTTTTCTCCCTTTTATTTATCTCTCCACACTTAGGAATCTGTTTCCTTTAGGCCAAGAAGATACTAATTATTAAGCAACTAATTTCACATGAGCAGCATTGAAGTGAAGGACAAGAAGAGATGCCCTGGCCAGCCCAGAGCCACACAGGGGCTGGCACAGAATCCACAGAGAACAGATACTTAATAAGCATCACTTGCACTTGAACAGAGATAGGCTTTCTCTAAAACAAATTATTCTGAAATTTTGTCAAGAAAGAGTGAAAAAATGCTGTAGAAGTAATTCTTTTAAAATTCAGGTGATGTACAAAACCACCATTTTCATTGTGTTGTCTTTGTGTACAAAACTATGCCCCATACAAAATATGACCGACCTACCCAGGTTAAAAGATGCTGGTTTATATCATAGAATGGTTAGGGGGTTGGAAGGGACCCCAAAGACCTTCAGTTCTCCCACTATAACTCTCTATGTACTTGGTCACCATCACAGCAGCAGTTTGAAACCAAAACCAACTATGACCAGCAACAGGACCCAGGCAATGGCTGGAATTGTCTCAGGGCAGGCTTAGGGTGGATCTCAGGAAAAGGCCCTTCCCCCAGAGAGGGTGGTGGGCACTGACCAGGCTCCCCAGGGCAGTGGGCACGGCCCCAAGGCTGCCAGAGCTGCAGGAAAGTTTGAATGACGCTCTAGGGCACAGGGTGTGACTCCTGGGGCTGGGCCTGTGCAGGGTTGAGAATTGGAATTGGTGATCCTTGTGGGTCCCTTCCAGCTCAGCATATTATGGGATTCTGCACCACAAACACCAAGGGGGAGACTCCACTACTCCACTCCCAGAACATTGGCAGAAAACAGTGAGTTTTATAACAGCAAGATCAGTTCATAACCTCAGCTTTACTCAACACTCAGCCACGAGCTGCATTAAGCAAGATGAATGTCCAGGCTCCCCCGTGCTGGTGCAGTGGCCACAGAGCAAGCCCTGGGTGCTGACAGGCTGCATCGCCCCTGTCAGCATTCCCTGCTCCTGGCTCCCCTTCCCAGCACAGAGCCAGCCAAGCTCTGCCTTCCCTGACTTGAACAGCCTCACGCTGGAGGAACCAGGGCCAAATTTAACTCATGGCATTACAGCTGAAATAAAGGACAATACTAATTAAAACTATTAGTAAATCAGTTTTAATTCCCTCAGGTAGCTGGCGTATCCCTCTTCCCAATACTTAAGGATGGGAAACACTATCCTATCCAAATATTACAGTAAATTTAGCTGCTGAAAGCCAGCAACAGTCTGGCTTTTATTGGCATTCCTCCCTATATGCCCTGGCTTCCATTTCCCCATGTATTTTAAGCACCAGCTTCTGTACATATTGGTACCTTATGCTTGGGCAGTTGCACACTGTAAATATAAAAGACTCAACCAAGGGCTCCCAGATCTTCCCCCCCAATATTTTTGAGGAGAAAAGGTCAGAGTATTCCAGTGAACTGACGCACTCTGTCTCATTTATACAGCAAGAAGCTTAAAATTGTGCGTCATTTGACCATTTTCCATTTGTTCATGCTGAGATTAAGAGATGGGCTTATTGTTGAGCTTATAGTTGAAATTACAACTAAGAGAAAAAAGGGTTATAGGGGATCAGTAGCTGCAGCTGGGCTGTGATTTACTGCTGCCCAGTCATGGCAATGTAAATTAGAGAACTTGAAAAAAGCAGCTCCCAGGGACCGGGAGAAGCTGAGTAATTAACCATTTCAAAGGTAAATGTTTCCAAATAAAACCGGGGAGAGCCAGGACTTGCTGTGAGCAGTAACAGCTTGTTTAATTGCCAAAAAGCATCTGTGACAAGGGAGTGGTGGATGCAGCTGGGACTGCAAGGGCAAAAACCCCAGAGCCAACAGCAGGAACGATTCGTAAAGCTGAGGACTCAGCATGTTTTGTCCCACTTCATCACCGCTCTGGAGCTCTCAGGTCAGACAGATGGCAAACCTTCCACACCCACCAGGGACAGCTCTTCCCTTGGATACCCCTCCAGCATTTCTTCCAATGCATGGGATGTTTTAACCACATGAGCAAGTTCAGGATCACAAATCTCACATTAAATAGTCCTGAATTTTACAGCAGAGCAGGCAAATCCAGTTAAAAACCAGAGCTGGTCAATGCGTGTTTATTCCCAACTATTTATTCCAGTGGGTTACTGAGAGTGCGCACAAAATAAACACCAAACCCTGGGGCTCACACAAACTCAGTTATTTCCACTGAAGTTTGACAGAGCCATGGAAATTCCTCCAAGAAATGCAGATGAAGAGTCAAAAAGGCCTTTCTCTTCTAGTAACTTGGATCAGTAAACGTGGTCAGGCTTCAGCAAACCAGGAAATTCACGAGGATCTTTCAATTCTGATTTCTTTCCATATTCTATTTTGTATATTCTATGAATCCCAAATTGATTAGTATTTACATGACAGTGGTAAGAAGGGTGACAGATTTGCTGACATTTTCTTGGAAGAAGTGTTGCTATCTATAGCATTTTCCATTTTCATCTGGGATATTTTTATGGGGCTGGAGACAGATGGATTTTCTAGTAAGGTGAAAACAAGAACATTGCCATTTCAATAATGTATTTCCATGTGTGGCAAATCACTAATACCAGCAGATTTTGCTCAAACTAAATTTATGTGTTTTTCACCACCCAAAAGCCTCTTGCACTGGTGGAAAAACAAGAAATATCGCTTTCTGACTTTGCCAACACTGAAAAAGGTGAAAACTGACAAAGCTCTGGTGCTAAAGGCTGCTTGTGACAGTCAGTCTCCATGCAAGGGAGTTATTTCTGTGTTTAGAGGAAGATATATTATGAAATATCCATTTACACACTTTATGACTACAAAAAATACATGACATTTTCCAGAGCAATGTCATCCTTGAATGGAAGGACCAGCAAATAGGGAAGTGTGGCTGGAGAACAGACCAGAGCACCTGCCCTCACACAGGAGAGCTAAACCAGGTCACCTCAGCAGGAGCTGCCAGAGCCACGAGTCAAACTTGAAAAGCAAACAAAGTAAATATTAGTTCAAAATCTACTGTGGAAGAGTTTATCTGGAGTTACACCTCCTGTTGGCTGAGTTTTGTGTTTTCCTCACTATCCTGCTTGCTCCCTTCCCTGCACAGGCAGCTCTCCCTTGGCTCTCATTTCACAGAGTGCAAGCTCTTAAGGAATGATCTTTATCAAGTCAGGGATTAATATTTAATGGATTAATGACACATCTATTATTGGGCTTCACCCATGACACATTGATACAGGTACACAGAAACTGAAGATGCTACATAAAACTTCCATGTGAGTTAAGTTTAAATTGAGATTCAGACTTGAAACTTGAAGATTTGGTGCCCAAGTCTGGCTGTGTGATCTGAGTGTGGCTGTGCACATATCTCATCTCAAAGCAGGGGGATTTCATCCTCAATTCCAGCCCAAAGGGGGTTTAGAAACAATTCTGCTCTCAAGGCAGTCAGTGACTCTTCTCAAGTGAAGCAACACAGGCTATTCTGCACAGCTGAGATGATTTTCCTCCCTGAGACAGCCTGAGCTCTGCTTGGCACAGCTTATTTTCTCCAAAGCCCCAGCTCTGCCATCCCTTGGGGCCCACACACCAAACCCACATGCACAACTAACTAATCTTCATCTGTGCCACCAGAGAAAAGGTTTCCTTGTGGCATATCAGTAAAATCTGGATACATTAATGCCTTAACACCAACATAAATGTCAGAGCTGATCGCATAGACCTGCAGGTGAGGGTGTCCAGCAACATTCCCATGAATACGGTTTTCTTTGGATTATGTCTCACTGGAAAACCAGCCAAGATTTTGCTGCATTAATTTCTAAGTAATGTCACTGCAGAAGTAATGTTTAGTCCTGGAGGTCCCGTACATCTGCAGCAAAGTATCTTGTAATCTTCCAACCCCTCATGTATTAAGAAGTGTTGTAAGATATGGAAGTAATTTTATCCCATTTTCAAGTGGCAATCTGAAACAGAGACAAATGACTATTGCTGCCCAGCTCCAGCAGAGCATTTATTACTGGAGACCTCGATGTGCTGATAGAACAAGGAATGTAATCCAGGTCTCTCCAGCCCCCTGAGCATCCTCAGGGTTGGACCACCTGTATTCCAGCTCTAAAAACAATTGCAGGTGGGACCTCTCCTGAAATCACACTTGGAGCAGTTCTCATTTCTACAGGTAAAGCAATAAGAAAATGAGGCAACACCAAAGCAGGATGCAGAGCTCATTAATCACCACAACAGATAAACCTGTATCTGTTTAAAGCTGGCTTTTCCAGTGCCAACCAGAGCCCAGCAGTATCTCTGTACTCAGGTTTATTCCTATCCCAGGCCAATTTACAAGCCTTCTGTCAGATAAAAAGTTTCAGAGCTTAAGAGAAAAATGCATTTAGCCATAGATGCACTAAGGCAAAGCAGATAAAGTTTAGTGTCTAAACTTATGAAGATTTAAATGTTATTATGACATGAAACACACTGTGCCAATTTTCCAACTCCAGCAAACAGACTAAATGTCATTGTCTTTCTAAGAAGAAAGGAAACAAGAATAGATCCTTTTTTATTGACTGAGAAAGATTAAAGGTAATCTCACTAAATCCTCAATCACCCCACAGGATACATTTTTTTTTTTTTGGACATGGCTGTGTCATTCAGAGCATCACATCCCATAACAGAAAACTTGCTTTATCCCTCCATCCCCTTCAACACCCCCAAATCACACACCTCTGGCTTTGCCCGAACTTAAAATTGCCTTTGAACCCAGGGTGGCCAAAGTCATCACATTTTAGTTTAAGCAGTTTGACATGGCCAGAAAGGACAGTGGCCAAATGTGAGATTTCCTTCCTGCTTTGGCTGCAGGATAGAAAGACCAGCTCAGCTTGCCAAGTTGGATCCCTTTTCCTGCTCCCCTCTGCTCTCTCCCACCTCCCACTAGTAAAAAACTAAGGATCAAAATAAGTCCCTAAAAAAAAAAAGAAAAGAAAAGAAAAAAAGTGTGAGAAAAGCACTAAAGAAAAAGCCACAGCCACAAAATCCAGTTTCTTCAGGAAACTGGACAAAGACTACACTTGCTGGAAATGCATGGATCAGATGGCAGCGTGGGGAATTCCACAGGGAATTCACTTACTGGATTGTGATCTCTCGAAAGGAGGTGGCAGAAGTGATTTCTGGGCCAAATAAAGACTATTTCAGTCCTGGACTTGCTGGGGACTAGTGAAACCCACAGCAGAGTCTTGCTGAGAGGATGGATTAAGACTTGTGAGGCAAAGGAAAAGAGGCCAATTCCTCTGATATAAAGTCGTAGTCACTCTATCCCAGGAACACCACAGAAATCCCTCTGGGATTCGGTGCCCAGAAAACAGCAAGAGGTCTTTATTTCCCATAAAAGCTCATTAGCTGTTCCCTGTTGCTCTGCTCCAGAGGCAGGGGAGCCTTCCCATCAGCTCCAGTTGGTTTTGGGAGGGCTCCCAAAAGCAGGAGTGAAATGGGGTGCTGAGAACAGCCTTTCATCTCCAGAGGAACAAATTTATCTGGGCAAAGGCACCTCCCTGATGGATTTGGGACAGATAACAGAAAGCATCGCCCCAGGCTGGTCATTTCCACTCATCTCATCCAGGATTTAAAGCCTGGGGAGTGTTTTAGGAGAGCTCCAGGCCAGACTCAGCCTCAGGTGGGATGAGGATCATCTGCACAGTGAAACCAGCCAGTACAAAAGGCCCCACTCAAACCCACATACTTTAATCTGTCCCTAAGAGCACACAATAAATGACAATACCAGAGGATAAGGCCATGCCAGGGCAGGGGGAGGAACCCCTGGGACCCCAAAGTCAGTGGCTTTTACACCAGTTTTCCTTTGAAGGTAAATCTGAGCTTTTATTTCAAAGCTCTGCTAAACATCCCACTGCTCTAAAACTGACCAGGAGGAGAAATACGGGAGAAAAATATTAGAGCACCGAAGAGACTTCCCCCCAGCATTTTGTCACTTAAAGTGATTCAAGCCAAACAATCTGTGACATCCACCAGGGCAACATTTTCCCTTTAATTTCTTTTAATAATAAAAAGCAACCTTAGAAGCACAAATAGTCAGTATTAAGAGCAAGACAGAACAAGTGTTGCAAAGCACAAGGGCCAAATTCTGCCCTCATGCATTTAACATATGAAAGTCATTAGCAGGACTTTCACTAAAGTTTCCAAGCTTTGCCTTTTTACCCAAGTGTCCAGAAGTTGCAGTCCCCATTTCAACAAGTGAGATGTTTATCTGGGTAATGACAGTGCAGTTACTCATTGGGTCTAATTAGGAAATAATTACTATAAGAATCCTAATGCAATGATAGTGCCATGGCTGCTGCTTATTCCTGCTCATCAGAGCCTGGCACCAAATCAATGCACTTCCCCAACAAAGAGAACCCAGCATATTACAGAGCCATTTCTAATAATTTCATTCAGCATGCTACAAAGTAAATTTTGATGATTTAATTGAAGCTGATGTTTAATAGGAGGCTGTTTTTGCAATTACCATTAAACCCAATGTCCCTTTTGCTTTATGTAAGCCATGCCTTTTGCTAATGGTGTTCTCTTGGATAACTGGCTTTTTATCAGTTGTGTTTTTATGAGACTCAGAGGACCCAATTTGATGTTCCCAGGTATTTCAAGCAGAACACACTGTACATTGTTCAAAAGTAATATTATTAGAAACTTGCCTCGATACATTGTGTTACAATTATTTTTGAGAATTAGAGGATTCAAATTCCCCGAATCTCATATCATTCAACAACTTTTAAAAGTTTAAAGACAAAAATGTTTAATGGAAAACAGTGTTCAGATTCCAAGTCATTATTGGCTCAAAACTGAGTATTCTCTGCTGCTCTGACCCATCCCTGCCTCACATCAAAAACCAGCCACTGATCATGTCACTCCTTCCATCCCACAAGGGCTCAGAGAAAAAGAAACCACTGCAGACCTTGGGTAACCTGGAACCAGAGAATAAAGAAGCTGATCTCAAAAAGGTCACGAGGATTCAAAGTCCAGCTCCTGGTCCTGCACAGGACAAGCCCAGAAATCTCACCCTGTGCCTGAGGGCTTTGTAGTTAGTGAGACCAACAGTGAGAAGCAACAACATCAGCTCTTACAAAAGGCAGCATGAGCTCACTCAAGTGATTAATAAACTCCCCTTAACATGTTTGATAATAAGAATTACTCTCATGCTGAAGCAAAACCACCCTTTTATATGCATGCATTTTATCTGCAGATGAGCAATGAAAGATGGCAACCAGAAAAAGTCACTTTATTTTTCATATTTATCATCCTCATCCAGACTCTTCCTGGCCCAAGAGCAGTGATGAACAGTGAGATTTCTCTCCTTGCTGCATATCTGCAAACACTGAGTTTGTTTCCCCATTGAGATGGGCACCAGTTAAACCAGTAACACACGCACTGCCCTCCCCAGTCACTGGGAGCAGCTTCTTGTGCAGAAAGGAACAAGTTAACTCCAAGGAGATGTGCAAGCAGGAAAATTCCCTCACATCTGTGTTCTGTCCTGCACTGACAGTGTTGTGTTGCTCTAACACTGGCCTAATTTATGCTCCCCTGGTGCTCCAAGACTTCCACCCCTCTGAGAAAGCTCCAGGCAGCTCCAACAGCCCCTGCTCCCTGAGCTGGCAGTGGCCACATCTCCTGGAGCATTTGGCCCTCCCCAAAATGAAAGCCAAACTGAATCCTGCTGGTCCTGCCCCATCCATGAATTCCAGGGCACATCCATGGGGAGGCAGCTGCACAGAATCAGGCCTGAGGCTTCAATATCCCACCTGAGCTGGTCTTTCATGGCTTTCTCACTATCCAAATGAAAACTTCTGGTTTGCATTTATATTATATATATGAACAAATATACATTATCTATATGTATTATTTCTTACCTCATACTAATATTTGCTTTCGCAGCTGTTTCAACAGACAGCAAGTGCATCAAGGGTCTGTTTGCCCACAATTATATTCAGATGATTGCAGGAGGTATTTTTTGGCTCTCATTATACAAAATCCAGAACTGAAGGGCAGAAAACACCCCTCATGCTGAATGCATCTGAATTTGCTAAATACATTGTGTTACAATCTGGGGGGTTTTGATAATTAGAAGATTGAAATTCTCTAAATCTAATCTTATATTATTCAACAACTTTTAAAACCTTAAAGGCAAAATACATTTAGTGGAAACCTTTATGGTTTATGTGAAAATGCCATAATTTATGGCTTGGTAACACTTGTGTCTTTTGCTCTTGGGGAGAAAATGTTCTTTTTTGGGGCTAAGAAAAGGAACATAAATTGTGTCTTGTGTCTACACAATCCCACACCTGCCCCCTTGGCATTACCCTTCTTTGGGACAGTTTCTGCCTTTTTGCTTGGTCAGCAAACCCCAGACAGCAGCATTTGGGACCCCCAAGTGGAGATAAAGAATCAGCCACACTAATGAAAATAACCCTAACCCACCTCTCCAGGCACGGCCCTGTGACTCAGGCACCGCAGACCCACCCCGGGCTCCAGAGCCTGCCCAGAGCCAGGACTGTTGGCCCTTTCAGGATTAATGGATTAAAATATGCCAAGGTCAGAATCCTGCTCAGCACTGAACTGAACTATCAGCAAAAAAAAAACTGCTTTAGGAGATGCATGGCTGGATTCCTATTTATCTTTCTTTTTTATTAAAAATCCAACTAATAAAATAAAAGGCAGCTCTAAGAGACTTCAAGCCCAGCAGAGGAAGCTGAATTGAGGCCCTTCTGCCCAAACCGATGAGATTTTGGAAGGGAATCACAGATGTCAGCAAAAACTCATTTGTCCAAACACAAGTGAGAAAGCAAATTTTTTTCTGAAACAAAAACAAGTCAAGGATGGTAAGATTGCTTAAAAGAGACAGAAAACACAACAAAAGAGGAGACAAATGAAATTGAGAGGATGGAGGAAAAAAAAAAAAGGTGGCAAGAGATAAGGAACTGAGAGTGAAAGAACTACAGCACAGAGAAAACTCAGGAGCTGTGATAAAGCTTCTCATGCTGGAGCCACAGGAAAATTTGGGCAGAACTAGGAAAAAGTGAGCACTGATAAATTCTTTGTGTTTTGTTCCACCTCCTCTGTGTGTCACTCACACGGACACCTCTTTAAGGAGAGCTCAACAAGCAGAGCCCAGGGGCACCTCCCTGCTGGGGTCAGACACTGCCCACACTGTGCCCCCTTTCCTAAGGGGCACCTGGGTCAGGCAGTGCCATCTCAGCACCCCCAACACCCCCTGCCCGATTTCATCCCAGCTCACCAAACAGCCCAGATGTTTAACACCACATTGCAGGGCAGGGAACCACATGCCTGAAATCAGCGGCTGTGGGCTGGGTTTATCCCCATCCTGTGCCACTTCTGAGCCTTCCTAGCTGTGTCTGCTCTCTAAAACCAAATGAAATTACAAGTGCAACTCATTATAGGCTTGTGAGTTTAATTATTTGAGCCATCCCCTGCACTCTGGCAGCTTAACAGTTGAGCCTCTGCTTTGGGAGCCATCCTTGGGAACTCTCCAGTGCAGGATTGCTGGTGATCAGCATCATTAAACCAGGTTACATAAAGAGGAAATCACTTGGGGAGATTCAGGAGGAAGCAAGAGGTATTGTATTTTGGGTTTATTTCTAGGAAACATGAGGGCAGGTAGCTGAGCTGACCCCGCTGCAATCCCCTCACGGATTGTTGCCCTCTAGTCCTGCTCTGCTCAGACGTTTGGCATGATGGAAGTGGCCAGAAGGTGCTGCTCAAACAAAAGCCAGGCTCTCAGCATCCAGACTCAAGGTGCAAGAGGCTTTTTCACACCCAAATTCAAGGCAGGTGAAAGGCTGGGATAGGAATTAGCTGTCAAAGGAAGAAAAATACTGCACACACCAGACAGAGGAGAAATAGCTCAAGTTCAAAACTGCTGCCAGACCCCACCAGCAGTAACAGCTTCATAAGCAACTGGCTGACATCAGAAGGGCAGCCATACCATACCGAGGTGTTCCAGACTTGCCACCTTTGGCAAAACCACTCATTAGTATGGCATTCATCTGTAGGAACCTGAAAAGACACCACCTTTTCTCATATATGGCCCTTGTGAGTTATATCCTTATGAGAAAACCCAGTTACTTCTGCCCACAAACACCTTAAAGTGGATCAGCCCTTGGAATGAACTGCCAGACAGCAAACCACACACCAAAACATGCCCTCCTTACTCGTTCCAGAGCCAATCCTAAAGATTTGCAGATTAACAGGTGGAATATTTGCTTCCCTATAGAAGAATACACCAATTTAAGTGATAAGTGGTGGCTGCTCCTCATTCCAATTCCACTTCTGAACCCTCCACTATTTTAAAATCTTAGAAACCACCATCTGTGGAAAGGCTCAGAGTAGGATGGAGTGTTTTGGCAAAGCAGCGATATCAACAATTGTAACACACATATTTGGTCACAGAAAACTCATACTTCAAAATAACCAAGAGAGTCTCTCCAAGCAGGGCAGTGTGAGCTGCTTCCCACTTGGAGTCATCCTGCCTGCTCAGACTAAGGCAGAACACACTTATTTATTTCCCATTTTTAATTTTGTGGTATATTAGATTTAGTCACCTTGTCTGGTATCAGTTATGAAAGGAGCATTAAGAAAACATCTGCAGAGGGTCAAATCCATTTTAATCTTCAAAAACAACAGCAAATACATCTATGCCAGTTAGCTGGCAACAAGCCTACTATTAACTTAATAATAATAAACCCCAGACTAAATAGCCTGCCAGTGTTTCAGATGTGCTTACATATAAATCTTGAGTTACTACAGAGCAGCACTAGGAAGCAAAATCTTATAGGAGATAAAATTCACAGCAAGTTTCATCCCAAGGAAGAGAGAGATCACCTGTAACCTGCTAATAAGCATCAAGGATGGGGGTAGAAACCAAAAACAAGTTTGTAATTTTAAACCCAGTATAAATTAATTGCTTTTTGGAAGTCAGCCATAGGTTCATTCATTAGGAAAATGAACAATTGAGAACGAGCATCTTCAGATGGTGTGTCAGGATTAACAAGAGCAGAAGAGGACTAAGTGAGCACTGCAGACATCCCAAATGTGCTCCCTTGTACCGCAGTGTCACAAGTGGGGGTTTGTTTTCTCCCTCCCAGAGCCAAGGAGAAACATGAATCCCAATAAACAAAGAAAATGCAAACTCAAAGCAGAGATCAGGGAATGCTCCACACAACCATAAATATTTTATTGAGGTAGAATTGCTGTTTCATTCAGGAAATTATTTGATACCATCAAGGGCTGAATAGGAGTTGAAAGTAGAGAAGGGGCTGGGCAAGCCAAGCAATTACTGTCAAAATCAGTTGACCTCATCCCAATTAGTGGCTGCTCCACAGAACTTAAAGAATTATTACTTTTATTTGCACATTCACTAATTCAACAATGAAAAAAGATAATATACCTACTGCAATGGAAGAGCAGGTTGGTAGAGGTTGTCAGAGCAGCTCAGGGGGCCTAAAGAGCCTCTAGAATGTCTGTTAAAGGAGCTAGAAGCATCTCCTACTTCCTCCCACTTTTTATCTCATATCACAGCTAAATCAGTAATCATTCTACCCCCTAATCTCCAGTAGAGTCACTCCAGAGGTCTCGCTCAGGATCTGCTACTCAGCCCACTTTCTTTGCATCTGTTAAAGCTCTTCCCAGTTTTGGCTCTTGCCATGTCACTGCCTGCAAGTGATCTCAGCCTTCTGGGAGGGCTTTGGGAGAGCAAGTCCAGCTTCTGCTTCCAGCAAGGTTTTTCTCTGGTGTTTGTTGTGGGTGCATTGCTGTGACAGCTGGGCTGGAACGCCCAAAGGGATGCAGAGTTGCAGTGCACCAGTTCCCACCAAGCCACCACACAAGAACAGAAGGATGGAAGTTTTTTCCTCTATATTCCCCAGTTGCAGCATCCGTGTTTATTCTCATCTCGCCACCTCCTGTGGGCAAAGGAGCTGCCCCAATATGAACATTTTGTAAATGGGCATTTTTATTTGACACAAGTTTATAGGAGGAGGGGGCTCTGCCCCAGCCCCAGACCAGAGAAAATCAACGGTGTGGATCACTGATTTTACTTGGAGAGATTCCTTAAAATTTACAGTCAGGTTGTCCCACTGATTCATCCCTTTCCTCCCTGCTGATCCCCAGCAGTTGCAGAGCTCCCACCTGCTCAAGATGTGTCTGAGTTCAGTTACTGCACATCCAGGAGGTGACAAACTTCTCATAAATTGCCAACAACTAAAATATCCTCCAGGTAGATAAACTGCAGAGGAAGAGGAATAATTTGTATACATGCAGGCATCTGTGAGCAGCCAACATGTACCTGTGCACATCACCACACAAGCTACTCCTAATTGCCATTAGCAGCTTCTCAATTAAGGCTGTGATTGAACAGAAAGAGGCAGCAAGTGAGGTTTGGGAGCATCAGGCACTTCAGAGGGAGAGCAGGCTGGACAGTGCTCCCAGCTGGTGCCCTGGCAGGGAGTCAGAAGCACCAAGGAATGTTCTGGGAAACACTCAAGAAACAGCACAAGGTTCATCAGTGACTCTCAGTTAGATTTCCCCGGCTCCGAAGGGTTTTGCTGCCAACTGCTGCCTCTTACATCACAGCACAGGGATTGTTCCCTCCTACTGACAGGAGAGGATCATTGTGATTCCCCGAGTGGAAACTTTCACATGCAATTTATGTTCCCTGACTCTACAGAATTATGGAGAGCCTTGGGATAGTTCCCTGCCATTCAGCATTCCAGGAACTGCCACAGGGATAGGTAAGTGCAAAACAATTAGAAGGTGAGGCAGGAAGGAGTGTGATGGGAACTTGTCACCCTCTGTGCCAGCCTTAGGTGCAGCCAATCCTTCAGCCTTCACATTCAGAACCAACTTGAAAGACAATAAAGCTCCCAAAATGTTCACAGAAACTTGGAAGCAAGGCAGCTTTTCCTGGGAAGAACCAGCAACTCAACAGGTGAGCTGCACCAAGAATTACTTCTTACAGCTGAACACAAGAGTAGGAAAAGAGCTTTCCATCCTCATCCATCATTTCCAAAACCATCTTCTATGATGAGCCTGGAATAGGAACAGGCAGGATTTCCCAGACCACAGGGCAGCACCCTGGCCCACAGCCTGACCATTTCCCTGCTTAGACAGAACACTTGGAAAGCTCCAACAGGCTAATTCCTCTCCCCTGAACATATAACAGGGGTTCTACCTCTTGATTTCACCTCTTTTTAAGCCAGTACTAGGTTATTGAACAAAGCATGGATCAGGTTCTATAATCTCAGTTATTTGGAGCAATTAAGCAGATAGAGATGAAAATGTTCATCTGCTTCTGGCATTATAGTTGGAGTTCAAAGGAAAAGCTAAACAGCCTTGCACTAAAGGGCCTCACACACAATTGCCCTGCAATCAATCCATCAAAGTGAGCACAGCACACAGTGATGCCGAGTTGGTTTATTAAGCCTGAAGTCAAAGCCTGCACTGTCACACTCCAGTTCATCCAGCTTGACACAGAAAGCCAAAGTGGCAGCAAATGATGGCGTTTCCTGCCAATCAAGCCCAGGAAATGCAGGAATCTCAGTCATTAGGAATCCACACTGAATTTCCAGCACAAACCAGACGTAAATTCATTCTTTGTCACAAACAGGTGCCAGTTCTGCTGCACCTTGCCCAGGAAAAGCAAATTACCCCACTAATGAAAGGAACTAGGAAAACAATCTGTGTTAATTACTTTGTGACCTCAAAACTAATCAATTCAGCCTAGAACTGCGTGAGTTACAAGAAAAGCCTTTATCAAAAGTTCTTAATGTGTTCAGGTAAAACCTGACTAAGGATTTTGAGCAACACAATCAGAGAACCACCAAAAACCCAGGCTGAAAGGGACTTAAAGGTGATCTGGTCCAGCTTTTCATGGGAAAGGGAGTCTAGATCACAGCAAAAGCACCCATATTACTTTCGTTCCAGAAAATATCCTTCAGGAGATATATATATATGACAAGTTTTCATACCACATGATTTGACCAGAAAGCTTCCACTCTGCTCATGCACAAGCCTGATTGCACAGATTTGGGTTTATCGAGCATCCTTTCTGTATTTTGCAAGAGGAAGAGGAAAAACCTGTCTTTGGAATGATGGAAACAAGTGATTATCAACAACTAAACCCTCTCACATGATCTGCTTGTTACCTCACTTAAAAAGGCTTTTGAGGATCATTTATCTGCATCAGTTTAAAATATAAAGCCCTTTTCCATAAAACAGGGAGTCTCACTTGTTAGAAAGAATGATTCCATTGTATGTTTTGTAGGAAAAAGTGGTTCTGAACAGTCTCTGCTGTACCAATTCCTATTAAAAAATTAAAGGCAGTATGACACGAAGCGCACACCCAGTTTGATTGGAGAGCTTTGAATCACATCACAAAAGGTTCCGCTCTTCACCTGCTCTGGGTACAGGCTCTAAACAGGGAGACTGGCAATGTAGGTCAGGTTTTTCCAACCTTCCCAACTCATTCATCTTTTCCTAAATTTTTCAGACAAAAAAACCCCACTGCACCTGGGAGAGCTGGATCAGCAAACCCATGTTTTCAGACCCCAAGGAACAAGTGAAAACACCTCTCTGGACAAAAAGTTCCAGTCTTAGACTACACAAGGTGATTTGCTTGGGATTTCAATTCACTTCTCTAGACATGCAAGAAACCTGTTGCTATTTTGTTTCCCTGAGTTTCCAGGCAGAACTGGAATCAAGATAAAAAGCAGGAAGAAAAGTCCACATATATAAGTGGTGAGATACATAGATATATAAAAGAAAGAAATGGAAATGCTCCACTTCTTTCTCCTCCCCAAGAGAAGTTGGGACTGTCCTGGAGAGCCTGGATGTGCAATCCCAGCTCCCACACCTGGCAACAGCAAATGGCCTGGGCTGGCTGAGGGTGCAAACTGGCTGGCTTCAAACTTATCCCTTTTAAATCGATAAAGCAGCAGGAGCCCCGACTGCAAACAGTGTGAAAAGTCACCAAAAGCAGCTAAAAATCCATAGGAAGTTTCAATCACTGATAAAGGATGGTGTCCTTGGCCTGGCAGTAGCTGGCTGATGTGCAACATCTGTTTAACTGACAGCTGGGACTTCCAGCTTTTTTGATACTCTGGAACTTCCCATCTTCCTTTATATGAAATCCTAGTCATAAAAAAAACAAAAAAAAGGAATTTCCCAGCATATTCTACACTTCTGAGAAATAAAATCCCTCCCACCAGCCTTGTGTGTTCCTGTTCATTAACAAGCCTTGCTTTTCCAATGAGGAACAATTCCAAGAGATTTACAGGGAAAAAATCAGGAAATGCAGGTCTGTTCTGGAAAGACAGGACAAGGCACTGATGACCATGGAAGGCTTTGCTCCTGACAGGTCATTATGTAATAACATGCATTAAAAATATGCTGGCACTCCAGGATTTTTCCAACAGATAAATGCTTTTGAAAACCACCATGTTTAGCCCAGGACTGATCCTGGACTTGTGAATCAGATCTGGTTAAGAGCCTCAGAAAAAGGGCCACCACTGACAGTGGACAGGGCAAGGCAGAGAATTGCCAGTCCAGGATGAAATAGGAAGTGCTGTGGAAAGCCCCTGTCACTGCTCTGTCCAGGTTTTACCACAACACAACTCATGGCATCGTCCTCTCCAGCAGCACCAAGGACCTACAGAGACCTGGGCAAGAAATTTACTGGGAGGGTGGGCAGGCCCTGGCACAGCTTGGGCAGAGAAGCTGTGGCTGCCCCACCCCCACGAGTGCCCAAGGCCAGGCTGGACAGGGCTTGGAGCAACCTGGGACAGTGGAAGGTGTCCCTGCCCATGGCAGAGGGTGGCACTGGATGAGCTCTAATGTCCTTTCCAAGCCAAACCATTCCACAATTCCACCGCAATCATGGAGAAATGAGGCACTTCTGAGTCTAAATGATTCCAAATGAGACAGGAGCACACATCCAGGGAAACAGGCACAGGGCAGAGCTACATCTCCACGCTCCTTAGTTTGTTGTGCAATGTCTCAGCACAGGGTCACCACCCTAACCCAGTGAGGTGCCTCCAACCTCAGCTCTGACCATGGGAAAAGCTCTATTATTTCAAGGCTGGGTTTCAGTTCTCTTGCTGAACAGCCCATTGGTTTGTTGCTATGCTACAAAGCAAATATTTTTTGCCATTTGGTTTGTTTAACAACAAACAAAAAGCCACAAGGAAGTCATTTTCTTTTCTGATTTACTCCAGGGAAAACCAAGCCTTAAAATGAGAGCAGCTTGGTTTCATGGGCAGTTCCTAGAAGTTCAACATGGAATATTCCATCTGGTGCCAAGCTCCAGGATCACCTTAGGGCAGCCTGCATAGACCAGGCAGTGATGAAAACTCAGCAGGAGCCCTTCCTGTCCAAGGTACCAAATAAGACTTTTCTCCCCACTTTCCACACCCAACAAATTCTATTTACTGCAATTAACACTCTTGAGCTGCTCAGGTCCCACGGGGTGGGAGAGGGTTACTTGCAACTGGATTTCAAGCCAAGGCTGGGCTGATTTTTGCCTTTGTGCCTCAAGTTTTATGCCCTGTACTGCAAACACAGCCCTGCCCCTCCTGTGGAGTGTTTGGCAGACAGGATGTCACCCAAAGGGCACTGGGTGGGACATCAGGGCACATCACACCTGCCTTTAGTTCAACAGAAAGTTCAATGGGCTTTTCATTTGGAGAAATAAAAAGGATTCCATGACTTGCATGAACTCCAATGTTTCGGGGCAGGGAGGAGAGGGGAAGGAAAGAGTTCAGCTCCCCCTGAAGTGCTAAAGAATTGAGAACTTGGGTAATATAAATTAACATCACACATTTCCAGGAAATAAGACAGAATTTATCCAGGAAAAAGGGGCCATTAAAGCAAAGATCTATCTTGGATGCCACTTAACATTTCAAGTGCTGTCACACTGACCCACAGACAGAGAGGAATTTGACCCACAATATTAACTGTGGAAGAGTCTAAGGCTAAATGCTCTGTAACTGTTACATCTGTTAGAAATCATACACATGGACAAGAGTTATTACAAGTAATTAATGACAACTGATATTCAGTAATTTGGGGATGAAGGAAGAAAATTAAGTGAAATTTAAGAAGTCATTACTCAAGATAATAAGCACCAATTTTCCCCCAGTGCAGCACAATAATGGATATGATAAAGCTGATAGAATTTAAATAGTTTTTAAGCCACATAAACACTTAATTACATCACCACACCTGCATTTAAGCACCAAGCACCACAAGCTAATTCTGTAATAACATTTTCTTACTGCAGCTAAACCCTGATGCTACAAGAACCTTCATTCATCTTGTACTTAAGCAGCTCACATGGTCCTGCTCCCTGTGGGTCACTAAAGACACAGAGAAACCTTTCACTTGTTTTATGTATTTGCACACACATTACATACAAATAATTTTATAAAATAAAGCTGTAAATTAGGGGAAACTGGATAAGAAAGAAATACAAGAGCTTTTCAAAGGACAGCTACCAGGGCTGGCTCAGGCAGTATTTGCTTGGTATATTCAGAAGAGAGCATTCAATTATTTAATTTTATCTACTGTCTATCAGAAGCCTGAACTTTAATCACTCATCCACTGTGCTGAAAATAACATCCTGGGGTCTGACTAAGCCTAAGTTTGTGTTTGGCTAATGTGCATTCTTCTCCTGGGGTAGTGGAGTCTCAGTCTTTGAGTATCTTCACTGCCCTTGGCAGCCAGTTCCAGAATATCATCAATGAATTGCATTAAAGATGTGCCCAGTCTCTAAGTTCAATTTGTATGACTTCAGCTTCCAATGAAATACTGTATTCTCTGGCAGATTAAAAAGGCCTTTTAAATACAGAAATTCCCACTGAAAGAGGAAGTGACAACATTTAAATTACCACTCAATCCTTTTTACAAGCTAAATACAAAGTGTCAAAGCTTTTTATCCTACCTCCAGGTAATTTCTAGAATCTCATTCTCCATTTTAAACACATTTAAGAAATGCAATAAAAGTTAAGACAACAATAAAATGCTGCCAGGTCAATCCCTCTTTGCAACAACCATTGCTTTGCAAAATTGCAATAATTGGGGGAAAATAAGCAGGACTGTTTTGTACAGTAACAGCAGAACAAGGCAGGAGGATTGCACAGGTCAGGGCAGGTCTCTGAGGGCAAAATAGTGTGTTTTATACAAGCATCAGGTAGTTCAAAGAGAGAAGCCCCTGGCACCAGCCAGTGCTCTGTGCTTAGTCAGTCCCTGCATCCCCACCCTCGCAGCCTCTGGGGATTATAAAATGAAAGGGCAACTTGACTGACAGGGTATTAAAAGTCCCCGCAGAGCTCCAATCCGATTTGGATCATTCCCTACCCCAGCCAAACTCCTGGAAAGCCACTCCGGGTCTAACCTCAGGAATTTGCCCTTTGTGGGTGACTCCCGGGAGCTCAACTGGGCACCGACACCTGGCACAGCCCAGCAAAGTCTTTCCTACTGAAAAAAAAAAAAAAAAAAAAAAGCCCTGGACTCCCTCCTTCTACCCCCTGAGCACACAAGGGCTGTTGGACACACTGGAAATGCTGCAGAACTTTCTTCTTCCCCTCCTTGGGGAAAAAGGAAAAGCAAAACCAAACTTCAGCCCTACTCAGCACTCCCAGCTGCCGTTCCCTAAGAACTCAGCAGCAGCTACGTGGATGTTGTACTTGTTTCAAAGTTTTCCCATAGATCCAGTTATTTTGGTTCAGGACAGACCCTTTTGGGGCAGTAAATCTGACAGGGGATGACAATCACTGATGTCAGTGATATGACCTCTGGGAAAGGATATTTCTCTTGTGTTTTGGAGCTTGCTGGCTCATTAAGGAAAAAAAAGGAAAGGAAAATTAGACCAAAGTTAAGACTTATTAAATACCTTATAATTATCCCTGTAGAAAATCTGTTCACTCAATTCTTATAGCCTGGCACCAATGGTATAGGCTGATAAAACCCTGGGCTAAACCTCCCCCCTTTATTCATTTCTGCAAACTCCCTGAACAAGTGTTTTCACAGGAAGGAAGAAGCTTTTCAGGATGCTGCCCACCCCATCAATCAGCTCTGAGCTGCTGCCAAAGCTGCCCTCGAGCACCATCAGCAGCACTGAAGTCTTGCAGGACATATTTCTCTGATTTGTTCTCCCTTTCACCACCTTCCCCCCCCCCCCATTTCAGTTCTCCACTGTTTGATTTATTCAAGACCCACAGAAGAAGCACCAGGGTATTCAAAACTAAGCTCAGCAAGAGGCAGCAGTGTCTGTACAAGTCATTCGCTCAGATCTTAAATCCACAGTGAAATCTATTCACTTATAGAGATGCTGAACAGCCTGTGGGGATGAGAAGCCCAACTTCAGTTCTGAAGGGACAGGTCTATCCATTTCAGTACCTGGGTTTTGTTCTCATCCCTTTTTCTGCAGCACAAAGGAATAACTTGGCAGGTGTGATATTGCCCCCAGCAGAGAACAAAGCTCAGAGCCCTTGTGCTTGTACAGCACTGATTTGCCCCCCTGAAAACTATAAAACTCCCCCTTATTTTGTTGCCTTTAAGGCTACTGAGATCAAAATAAAGAACAATCAGTCCATAAACAGCATCATTTAGTCCAGACATTAAGTACAGTTTTGCACAGTTAACACTGGATATCCCTTACTATAAGGAAGTTTTTTAAAGGCAGAAAAAGCTATGTCCTGAGTGGATTTTCAGCTTCATCTGAAGTCCAACAGTGGTTAACAAAACATGGTTTTGACTTCCATTCCCTTTGGGGTACTTTTTGCTGCTGGGTATAAATCCAGCATTCACGCAACCGCTTTGCTCTGCAAGGACCATCTCACTGCCCTGCTGTGGATCTCAGACAAATAACTGGCATAAATAAACTTGTTCTAAAACATCCTTTCCAGGAGAAAATATGGAATCACCACACTCTGAAAGGTTCTCAGGTCCAGATGTTACTGAGTCTTAGGTAAGGAGTTGCCAATTCCAGGATGCTCAGGGCACAGAATGGAGCTTCAGCCAGAGCTTTGGCAATCCCACCCAGAGCTGATGGAATCCTGTTGGGGACATTGGCAGTGGGATGAAATCTTTTCAGACAGAAAAGAAATAATACTTTCTCCACCCCAGTAGAACATGAACTGTATATACCCAATCCTGCTGATGCATCAGAACCCAAATTATCTCAAATGATATAATTCTGGGCAGCTCTCTAATACATCTCCAATTTCACTTAGCAAATATTTAGTTTGTCATCCATTAATTAACTAAGTAGTTATGAAATGTTTTCCAAGATGTGGCAGCACACAGAGGAAAGTTCTAGGCCCTTTCAGAGTGGTGCCTGTTCTAAACCCAACCCTGCACTGCCTTTGGCTCAGAGTTAGAGCCCAACTCCCCATGGCAAAGACAAAACCTGATTCCCTGCAGCCCAGCAGTATCACTGATTTTAGCACAGGAGACTGGGATTTTTTTGAGCAGAGCCACAATGTGCAGCTCAAGATTTTCTCATTGTTATTTCCATATTTTTCTCAGCTCTTTTCCACCCTTTCAGCTCCCACTTTTGCTCCTTCAGCAAACAGATTTCACCCGTTTTCCATTGCAGAAAAGGAGCTGAGCAATGAGCTGAGTTATTTTTCACTGATCTCTCACAGAGAGTGTCTGACTTTATTTACATGGATTTGCTAAAGGTGTGTAACAAGTCTAGCAGGACTGGATGTTTTAATTGGCAGTTTTCACTCTGCAGAATTATTCCCTCTTGCATTCCCGATACTTTCTCATCTCAGTTCATCTTTATTTAACCAAAGCTTAATTCGTCCAATATATAAACCCAAGGAACACAATTTTTTCTTCAACTTGCAGTGGTTTCCAGCCATTTTGCCCTGCTCCATTTTAATCAGCAGGCAGCAGAATACATTCCTGGCAGTGGATTTGCTCTGCCCAATCCATCCACAGAAACACCTGGGAGTGAACAGGGAATGTATTGATTTTTCCACATAGCTGCTGGCTACAAATCCATATTCATAACATAACATGGAATCTCTGGCTTTTATCAAAATATGAAATGGAAGCAAAAATATAGACTAAAAATATTAAATTAATGGACACTTTGTTCAGTCCCTTGGCACACAGGTATCAAAAGAAAAGAACATTTATGTTGTACAGCAGCTCAGCCTGCCAAGCTCAGCCTTTGGTGCCTGTGTTATTGCAGCTCTCTGGACAGGAGTGTTCTTTCTCATCACAGCCCAGCCTAACCCTCAGCTGGAGTTGTACACTCAGGAGTCCGTGGCTTCACAACCTTCTGACACTTACAGAGCAGTTCTAGTTCTGAAAAATGCATTTCCACAGAGTTCCTGCCCAGGCCAAGCCCAGACTAAGATCAGCCAGTCTTGGCTTTCAGTTCCTTTGCACACCAAGGAAACATCCTCCAGATCTTCTTTGCCTGTGTCCTGAATGCAGTGTCAGGGTAATATTCACAACTGAAGAACAAAACACTGGTAATCAAGACTTTTCCATAGTTCATTATATGTTAGTGGGCTATATGGAGATATTGGAGAGGGATAATATGCAAGAGCATGTAGTGGCAGCACAAGGGGGAAAGGCTTCAAACTGCCAGAGAGCAGGTTAGATGGGATATTGGGAAGGAATCCTTCCCTGGGAGGGTGGATGGCCCTGGCACAGGGTGCCCAGAGAAGCTGTGGCTGCCCCAGCCCTGGAAACTTTTAAGGCCAGGTCAGACAGGGCTCTGAACAACCTGATCTCATTGGAGATGTCCCTGCTCTCTGCAGGGGGGCAGATTAAATGACCTTCAGTGATCTCTTCCAACCCAAACCATTCTATGATTCTACACATACCCTAACTGAGTACTCCCACTAGGGACTATAACATTAGGAAGCAGAAATTATGTTGTCAAACCTCTTGGTTCTTTTTAGTAACACTTCCATGGTTCATGCAGCACCACCCCTTTGCATGCCAAGGGTGGTTGTGGGCACCAAGCATGGGACTAATACCTGGGTTATTTTCACAACCTTAAGGAGAGGCTGTTCTAAAACACCGCCTGGTGCCACAGGACTTGACGTCACTGTCGCAATGTGATCGGGGAGCTCAGATTAAAGATGCTCTAAAGCTCCAAGCCTCCTTAAGCAGTGACAGCAAGGTCAGCCTGCACTTTCTGCCAGACACCACAGTCTGATGGCAAAGCCTGACATAGCAGCATCTCGTGGCCCACACTGGGTTTGAGGAGAGCACAAAGCGAAACTCCCCTAAGAAACAGACTGGGACCAGCTCTGACAGAGTAAACAAATGCAATGTATTGACATTGCTGGGCCATTTTATAATAGCCAGTTGATAGAGCTGCAGAGTGTTTATTAATATAACAAATAAAAAGCAAAACTAACTCACAGAATGGTTTGAGTTGGAAGGGACCTTGAAGATCACCTTATCCCACCCCCTGCCATGGGCAGTGACACCTTCCACTAGACCAGGCAGCTCCAAGCCCCATCCAACCTGGCCTTGGACAAGATAAATCCTCCTTGCTCAGAACAACTTGTAATGCAGTTTAGACAGACTTATTACAAATGAGGACTCAGGTTCAGCCCCGGATGTTTCAAGAAAGTAACCAGCTCTACAGTGCTGATAGTGCTGGAAAAGCTCCTTTATTACTTTCTAAGGCTCCTTTATTTTCTTCTAACAAAGCTTAGACTCCTATTATGAAATAAAATTAAAATATTTTTCCCCATGTACATATTCAAGGGCTTATCTGCAATGTCAGTAAAGTGACACTACTCTTGAAAGTCAGTTCTTTCTTAATTAAAATTGTATTTGGAGGAAGAGTTCCCACACTCTACTAGTTCTGCAAGTAATTAGTTGTGGCACAATAAGCAAACATTTTAGAAGGCACCATAAACACAGTTTGAGGCATTCTCTTTGCAGCTGAGTTCAAGGCAAGTGCTCCTGCTTTACACAAGAATGGAAATCAAAACCTGTCACATTGTCAGTGTCTTTCCTAAGCATATGCTTGGAGGGCAGTTAAATTAGAAAACCACCTTTAGGTTCTGCCAGCACCTCACATAGTGAAGTGTCAGTGTATGCACAAGGAAAACGTTTCAGTAGCTCTCCCTCACTGAGGCAACACAGTCCTTTGCACATGCTGAAAGCAGAAATCCTGATTAATGTCATATTAACTTGATGTCATTTCAGCCTCGGCAAAGTTAATTTGGTTTGAGCCTTGCGCATGAGCCAGCATGAGCTGTGGCCCCCTCCGAGATACCTGGTGAGCAGTGGAACTCACAGCCAGCCTTGTGCTCTAACACTCCAAGGTCACCATTTCCTTCACTTTTAGACCTTCAGCTCATGTGGGAAAGGCCCAAGAACTTGCAAAATCTGGTACTACAATAACATTTCTAGACTCTGCTAGTATTAACACACTTCTCAAGCATTTCATAAGCACTCCCTTCCTTTATCAGTTTATCTCCTTTTCCCCTGCCATAAAATCCCTGAAATCCATGGACACAGTGGGATGAACCAAAGATGCTTTCAGTGAATGCAAAATACAGGACTGCACTTCAGTCTTCCTGCAGGACTATTTTCCAGTTCTAGTGCAGTAAAAAGTCACCCAGTGGCATTTCTGGGTGGAAATCCATTGTGGTGGGAACCAACATGCTTTTGGTCAAGTGCAATGGCAAGAAAAAACTGATGCTTTCTGGTGAATTGTGATCCACAACTCATTCCTCACCCTGGCATTGAGAGGAAAGCACCAAGAACATGGTTAGAAGAGAAGCTCAGGGTTTGAATCCCAAACACTCATGTTTTAGTTATATTTCATAAAGATGTGATCACCAGTTTCTAAAGCCAAACATTGCTGTTTCAAGATGGGTTTTTGATGGTGGGAGTGAATTTAACTTCCCAGACACAGCCCTGCCCCAGCCTGAGCCTGCCTGTCCCCAGTCCCAGGCTGACCTCTTCTGACCTACTGAAGAAAATCACTTTAAGTACCACACCACTAGCACTGACTACTCAGCAAGTAGGGAAACTTGAGGCTACTGATTAATTTGAAATTGAGGTCAACATTTTCTGTGCAGATTTTAGTTGCCAGTATTAAGTCAGAGATCCTGTTGTAGCAGAGGACAAGATGCTTTCTGAAACTGAGAGCTCAACACAAGAATTCTTACTGTGGTATTTTTTTGAGAATTTAACAGCACTGAACCCAGTGAAATTTGAGGAACTCTCTGATTCATCGAATCACATATCCTGAGTCGGAAGAGACCCATGGGAATCCAAGTCCTGGTTGTGCACAGGACAGCCCCAAGAATCCCATCCCTATTACAGATACTGAATGCAGACATCAGGCAAATTTAAACCCATACTAAAACCTCTTAATTTTCTGATCCCCATTTTTTTTTGAACAGTTTTCCCAGGATAAGAGCCACCAGCCACCAGCTCTAGGTGCTGACAGAATGCACTGCCACAGCAAAGAGTTTCTTGTATTCCTGCCATCCTTCCCCTCCACAGGGTATTCCTGCTGGGCCTCCATATGACAACTTAGCAATTAGCACTCCTTGAGATGAAGACAAATGACCAGCCAGGTAAGTGGGGCACAGGGGAGGAGAGGTTCAATTGAGCAGCTTGTTTCTGAGCTTCTCAAACAGTTTTTCCTTTCCAGGAGAAGAAATCCTACTGATGTAATTCCAGACCAGCTGCTACAAACCAGACTGGGATAGGATTAATTCCAATCCCAAATTTTCAGGCACCTTTCCATGCCAGACCCACCCCACCTGAACATCTCACACCAACTGAGGGCAGCTGAACCACGTCTGGGAGATGGATTATCCTGAAACAAGTGTGAACTCACCAGGACAATTATCCTTGCTAGTTCCACACATCCAGCCCTTGACCAATTACTTTTGTGCTGCATCATTACTTTATTTCTATCTTCTTAAACCACTTTTTTCCAGAGCATCCCTTTGCTGCTCTTGCAATGATAATTCCCAGTCATGCAAATTGCTCCTGGACTGACATCGAGTTCTCAGCAGCCTCTGGAGGGGCCAGAGCTGAGCTGGGAATTGAAATACTTGACTACAAAGAGCCAGAACAGGGCATGAAAAATAGTCAAAATAACATTAAGGTTTTGTGACCTTAATGCACTATGAACAAAGCCATGGAGTAACTGCAGGGAGTTAAATGCTGTGACTTAAAACACAGGAGGTTTAATGAAAGCTAGCTATGCTCCCCACATTGCATGGATAAAAGCTTTCCTTTCTCCTGCTGCAGAATTTCCTCCAGTGAAACCCCACCTGTAACACAACCCACTGCTAATCACCAGCCAGCACCACGGACCATGAAATGCTCTTTAAATACACCAGCAGGATGGACAGGGTGTTCCCTTACACTGCCCCAGAAAGCAAATCCCACTTTAACACCTTTACTCCAGCAGGCACAGCACAAGCCTGGGGAGGGTTAAAGGCAAACAAACATATTTTGACCAGCAGCATTACATTATCTGAGCATCAGCCACAGCCAAAATCAATAGTGCCATATGCAGAGTCTCCTGGGTGAGGCTTGGAGGGAAGGCTGTGGGACTGGGGTGTGTGGAGGGGGGGAAACAAAAAAAAATAAAAACCTATTACTGTTTTCAGAAAGCACAAAGAAAAGAGACAGAATTGTACAGGGCTGCAAAACACTGGCACAGAAACTAAAGCACATGTTAAATTAACCTGGAAATATTTGGAGTGCATTCTAGAAAGAGGCTTCAGAGCAGCGACAGATGAAGCCCCAGAGCTACCAACTGAGAGATCTCTACAATGGGAGGAAAACCAAACCTTTTTAAGAACACAGCTTCATTAATTTCTGGCAGAGCATATCTAAACATTTGCCTCCAACATGGGGCGACTGGAAGCCCCCAGCCCTGAGCCCAAAGCCCCCAGGGCTCGGTGTGGACATGCAGCAGCTCTGCCCAGCTCCAAACAGCTCCTGAGCTCTTACCCAGGGAGCAGAGCCCTGGGCAGGGGCCCCAGGCCACCTGTGCTGTTTAAAAATAGATGTCACCTCCATCAAAGCCTGACCTTGGATCTGTTTTGCCACACAGAGCAATCTATAGAGGTAACAATTTGATGTAAACCAAACAAATCCACAGCAAACACAGTCACGAGGACTCTGTTGTGTCCCAGCTCATTTTTCCATCTACAACTGCACATGTCCCAGTTTACTACAAGGACTACTCTGTAAAGCACTTTTCTCCTGCACCAGACAACCTTCCATCCCTGAGATCATCTCCCTGAGCTACTGGAAGGGACAGAGAAATTTTGTTAAATCAATGCTGAAAACTGGTTAAAGCCTCTTTGATCAAAGAGCAGAGGGCACTGTATTTTCAGGGCTATAACACCTTTCCATTTCTCCTGTTGTTCAACTTTTGGCTGTGTTTTGGTTACAAATAGCTCTGTTTTACTATTGAGCACCAAGCTGACACAGTGCACATCCTGTCAACACAAACATCGAATGGTTTGGGTGGGAAGGGACCTCCAAGCTCCTCTCATTCCACCCCATGCCATGGGCAGAGACACCTTCCATAGATCAGGCTGCTCAATGTGCGTATTTAGTCTTTGGCATCCAGATGTGTGAAAGGAACCCCCAGATATGGATGTGCATCCAGCACAGACTAATGAAAGCTGGAGGAAAAATCCAATATGTCCCTCCAAGTATTAATGGGAAAGCATAAGGGAAGCTTAAACCTTCTGGAACTATTTACCAAGTGCTGAGGTTTACCCAGATTCTCCACACAATTAAATTGAGCTCTTTGTGTTCTCATAATGGAACTGAGATTAATCACCCATGAATCCATACACTCAAAGTGAATCTATTTTATGTCAAATGACTAAAATAAAGCCACAGAAAAGCTGGAATAAAAACAGCCCCTTCATGCTGTAAATCCTTTATTATTTTTAGAGGAGAATGCTTGTTTTCAATTTAATGAAGAGATGCTCTTGTCTTCCAAAGTGCTCTCTAGCCTTCACCTATGCTTGCTCAGGCTCCAATTCTCCTATTCATTGAGGATAAAATATCACAGCCAAAAGCATAAATAGTTTTATCATTACAGATAAACCAACAGGACTCTTCAAAGAGTTTTGTGCATCACTGGTCCCTCTCCAGATTATCCAGGCAGTGGTTTCCAGTGTGGTAAGAGACAATACATCCATCAGCAGAACCTGACCACTCCAAACCCTGTGCAAACAGCCTTTCACACAGTGTTTCACCATCCACCCTGCACAATCTGCAAGGAATTGATGAAGACCGCAAATTTCTGATTAGGACATTCTACAGGTCATCTCTTTCTACCAGTGTTTTACTTTCTGGTGCACCTATGAAAGCCCAAGAGTTTGGGCACATTGAGCTGAGAACAGCCTCTGATCCTCAACAACAAAACTACTGTAGAATATCTGAGTTTCCACTACAAAGTGAACTCCAACACCTGATTCCTAACAAGCTTTCTTTAACCAGGAAAACTCACCTGCCTGTCACCCACAGCACTGTTCCAAACCCTCTGCTTGTATTTACTTATTTCCCTGTCTCAACTGTGCCAGAAGCTGCACTGCACAATTATTTCAGAATGTATTTGCTCTTCACATTAACCATTCATTTATCACAGTTGGACTCAGGTAACAAACATTGAGACCACCCTGCAGGGATCAGATTTCTCTGGGACAAGATGTATTTGAATTGATTTTCAACATGTTCCCACATCAATGCATTAAGTTTTCTGTACATAAAGATGCTGAGGTTTGAAGTTGGGTGCATAAAATTGATGTCTGGAGTTACACACTGCTGTGAAAATAACTGATAATAACATTAGCAGCTGCTATAGGCTCAGATTTTTTATTCTAAAGGGTTCTTCTATACACAAACCACTACAGAAATATTCATATTTATTAGTTTGCTCCAGTGTTAAGCAAGAGAATCAGACATTGCTTTGGGTGGTCACATGCACATCATAGTTCTTTAGAGAACTGAGGAAAGAGGCAAAACTGAGCTGCAGAAGTAGCTCTTGAAACTTTCCTTGTGCTGAGCTGAGGTCTCCACATGGCAGGGGATAGAAATCACTGCAGTAATTTTTCTGCAACTGGGAGAAATCCAAATTGATGGTCAGTCCCATTAATTCAGCCTTTCTGCAAATTATATGAAGTGTTACTCATTCCTCAGCATTTTTTATATAATTTTTCAAAATGTATACAGTTCTTACTGGCCAGGACAGAAAATCACAGTGAGAACCAGTAGTGTTCCAGGAACACTGGGTTCTTACTGGCCCAGCCTATAGAAATCCATTAAATGGCAAAGCTTCCTAAAGCAGGTGGTTAAAAGTGGGGTGAACCTGAGGCTGGTTGGAATGGTTCAATGTTTTTGGAAATAACAGCAGAAAGCACCTCAAATTAAAGGAGCCTCAACCTCTGCCCCATCCCTGGAAATGTTCTAGGCCAGGTTGGTTTAACCACCCCCACAGGGGAGAATTCTCTTTAAAAATGTATATTTTAATGGAAGGAAATTGAGAAACCCAGGATCTGCATCAAGGCCATTGAAATTATGTTCACAAAATTGGTAAGATAACCCAAGGTAATCTACAAAATGCAATTCAAAATCTGTTCAAAATACCCTGTGAAATGTCTGAAATTTGAGTCATTTGACTTGTAACAAAGGATTTTGAAGATGCAAATTGGTAACTCAATGCTTATTTCCTAACAGGTGAAACACCTGGCCAGCCAAGCTGGGACAGAATTCCACCCAGATCTGCATATTCTGATTAATATTCACAAGGACACTTGCAAAGGTGGGGTGACTGGACAAAGAGGGTGAGCACAGAGACTGCACTGGGGCAGATTTAATCACACACAGTCATGTTTCTGCATCATTTTAGTCTCCCCCAGGTTATCAGGCAACACCTTCACAGCAAACAGCTATTTCAGGTAACACCCGTAACCCTGAAACAAAGGGAGATCCCAGAATACAGAGTTTGGAATAAACTTCAGAGAGGATTTACTTCTACCAAGCTAGACCTATGAAGTATTTATTACGGTGGTGAGCAGAGCCCTGCCCAAACCTTCCATCTGGATATTGAACACCTTGTGATTGCCAGGACCATTTCCAAATGGACCCAAGCAGCCCTGGAGATGGTCCCACTGCTGTCAGTGCACAATTTCAATTAAGTCAACTTGATCAAATTGCTCTATCATTCAATGTGTTGGCTTTGCTACAGCCAGCCATGTACCCTCCTGACAGTGCAATTTCTCTCCCAAACCAAAGAGAACAACTCCCCAGAAGTAAAGAGAGCTTAATCAAGAAAGGAGATGAAGAAAAAAAAACAAAACCCTCATTTGCAAGGAATTTCTCCCTTATTCCAATAGCACAAAAACTTTCTAGAATTTAACATTCCCTTCAAGTGTTAGAGGAACTTTTTGCACCTCAATTGCATTATCCACATACCTGGGGTGGGGCAGGGGGAATAGGAACACAGAGCTGTACCCAGAACTGAGCTTTAGCAAAAAGTAGTTAAAATTTTTAGAAGAGTCCTTGGGCAGGGGGCAAACTGCACAGAAATCACTTGGGTTGGAAAAGACCTCCAAGAACATCAGGTCCAACCTCTGGCCAAACAGCACATTATCAACTAAACGACAACCAGTTTTTTTTCTTGAACACTTCCAGGGGTGGGGACTCCACCCAAGAAGCCCCCAGGGATCCTGTACCCAAAAGGATATCCTGCTCAGGATGCCCCAGGGAAGGAATGCCGAGTTCCCAGGAAGGACACCAGGGAAGCTGTTCCTCAGGGCTTCCTTGTGCCTCCAAGGTGCACCTGGAGAGCTCCTGCCCTGGAAAATTATCCTTTGCAGAGTGTCCTGCTGGCCAAGGGCCTCACAATGGCCACTGAACTGCAGGGGGGAGGGAGCAAAACTAAACAGCTAAGGGGCTGTGCTTTGTTGACCATTTGGAAAGAGAGGAAATCCCTCATTCCCAAGCCTCTGGAGAGCTGCTCTATTCTGCTCACCCTCCCTGGGGTGTGAGCCAGAGCCCACTGCAGGCAGGGGAAACAACCCCATTGAGATGGACACTCTCCCAGCCAAGTTTTATATGGCAAAAGGGAAAAGAGGAGAAAGACAAAGAGGTCAGGTTAAAAAAATACACTTGTCACATACTTGGAAGCAAGCCCTGAATGGATTCAAGGCCACATGTTCCATCATCACAGTCCCTATATTCAAAATAGCATGTGTATATGTATTTATATATATATATATACACACACAACCCTAAATTTATCCCTGGCTGCTGGGTTATATATGGCACCTCTCAACTTATATACCCTCAAGTAAGGAAAATAAAGTAGTTTATTTTCAGCACTATCAGGTTACTCAAACCTTCCCATCCAAACCCTGGTGCACAGCTGGTAACTGGCTTCAAACCTAAAATACTGCTGTCAGGTTAGGAGCACAGATATACCCTATGGAAACTCTTGTATTTGCAGTTCTAAGGAGTACTATCCCAGTCTGGACATCCTGCAGCTCTTCAGGGCACTTCCAGACCCTCAGCAGCTTCTGTGTCAAAGGCAGGCAATTCTCAGAGCTTTACAGCCTCCAAAATGCTTTATCAATGTGAATAATTTCCATTCATATCTATAATTTTGCCTCTTCTTTGTAGGTAATTCAAGTGAGAAGCTGTTATTGCTCTAACAATGCAGGTGTTTCCCACTCACTCCCTCACATGCTCTGATATTCAGAACTCTCAGCTCTAGAATCTTCTTGAATAAAAGCAATAAACATGACCAGTACATTAAAAAGCTTATTAAGCACTCAATTTATTTTTCAACAGAATTACAAAAGACCAAAAAAAGTTGAAAAATTGGATTTTCTTACTAAACCCATAAAAAATATTAACAGCTGAAATAGCTACAGTCTGTGACTGACTCCAACCCTGCAAAAGCACAAAATGCCCAGCAAACAGTGACACCCCAAACAACACAGGAATGTTATTTCACATGCAGTTCAGACACAAATTAAACAATTGGTAAAAAACCAAAAGCTACCTTTTTTCCACACTTGTACACTACAAGCAACCACCAGGCACAGGAGTTATTACACAAAGCAAAGAGAGCTGAGCTAAATTAACCAAAAACAGGCATACAAGACTTGAAAATCCATATAAAAAATAAGATTAATGAGAACTTACCTTGTGTAGCAGCATCCATGAGCTGGAAAAGGACCATCTCCATTGAGCCTCTTCTTCCCCAACAGCCTTTTCAGAAACTAAAGGCTATCCCTGCCTGGCCCATCCGCTTAAATGCCCTGCAGGAGATCCCTCTCAGGTGGGTTCCATCTGAGAGTAAGTGCAGACACCTGTGGGTGCCCCATCAGGTGTGGCTGGGGAATGGTTATTTAAGGCTTTCTTCTTCTTTTAGTGCATCTTAAACAGGTCACCTTATGGCTTTTGGGGCTCTGGATGACAGAAGGTGCAAGGAAGTCTCTCTAGAAAGGTTTGCTGGGTCTCCTCTGCTTGTTTGGGTCGTCTCAGCCTGTCAAGCCTGTAAGTTTTGGGGGTGTTGTGCTTTTCTTTTCTTCCTTATTTTTTTCAGGTTGAAGCTCTGTAGGTGCTGCATTTTGTCTTCCTGAGTTCTAAATGATGATGTAGCTGCTGGGGGGTTGTAGTGCTGGGGCAGTGGGGACTCTGTGTTTCTGCTAGTGTTGCCCTTTAGGGCTTATACCTTCATTTATCAGTTGTTTTTATTTTTCTCGTTTTTTGGGGTCTAGCAAAGTGTGTGGTTTGCCCTGTTCTGTAGGGCAGAGGCTCTGAGGCTGCTTTTCCCACCCTTGATTAGGTCAGATCTTAGTGAAGTGACATGAAGTAGTGCACAAAAATAGCAGATTTTTAGGTTCTTCCCCCCCACTTTGATATGGGGAAACTGAGCAGACTAAACTTTCTGTAAAATGGGCTTTTCTAGCAGCATAAGAGGAGAATTTGACTGTTACAAGACTCTGCTTCAGTCAGTAGAACATGGAACACATACAGAGAAAGAGAAATCTGGAGTGCAACATACACTGAGAGACACAAAAGGCAAACCATCATCCTGTCAGGGTCTGATCCATGGAAGTGCTCTGCTAAAGCCAAAGGAAAGCATGAGACTAACTTATATGAACCATAAGGCTTCTCAAAAGTGATACATTCAGGCCCCTTTTGTTTCACTTCTGTTTTTTTGAGCCTCTTGGTCATATTCTAGATTATTTTTGTTCAAAAGCCACAACAGCCAGAAATTCATGTGCCTTGTTGATGGCTGTTTGCTTGTCGTTTTGACTTCTCTATAAATCAGTAGCTAGTGGGAACTGATATAAAAAATAAACTGTAGGGCAGGAGGCTTCTGATAAAATCATGAGAGCTGGTAATACTGTTTATTTGGAGCAGGCAAAGTAAGTTTAGGAAAGCTTTGTCTTATGTAGTGAGTTGTTTGTTTCCCTTTCTCTTTTTGTGCTCTGAGATCCCCAGGACTGCTGTAACTCTGCAGCATGACCAAGCTAAATTTGGGAAAGTGTTCTGAGGAATTGTGAAGAGAAAATCCTAAAAACCCTCTGAAAAAGAGGATTTCCCCCAAATATTCAATCAGAAACACTGGAATGTTTTCCTTCAATATTAAGGAAGCATCATACTAAATATTAATTTTCTACTGTGATAGGAAAACTAAAGCAAAATGTTTACTGTCTTCAAGTTAAATATTTTACTATTACTGAGAAGAAGAAATTGAAACAACCCAGCAAAACATTTCAGTTTTGACAAAACTGCTTTTTTCCATTGGACTTTTCTGTCAAAACATTATGACCAGCTTTAATAAACATGTGCATAATGAGTATAAACATACGTTCACTTTAAAGATGCTGGTTTAAACATTAGTGCAGAATTAAAGCTTTGTTTATGCACAGAATAGGCTGAACATGGGCAACAGCTGTTCAGTTTTTCAACACCTCAGCCCCTGGTGCTCTGGGGGGAGGATCTGCCCTGGATGTGCTGACTGAGGGCATTTGGGGTGCCCAGGGCTGGGGGGGTTTGTGTCTCTCCACTGGTGTCCTGTCCATCCTCAGCCTTAATTTATAACCACGTAGTTGATTCACAAGCCATGCAGTGACTCTCCATCTACCCACCAAACCAGAGGATCACCCTCATGGCCACTAAAAGGAGTTATTTTGGCTGCAGCTCTTTAAAACACTCAGAAAATGGAAACCTTCAGGAAAGTGATACCTCAGCAGCCCTCCCCAGACAAGCCCTTTTAGTCAAGAACTTTCCATCCCTCACCCTGCAGTCAGTAGCTCTAAAACAAATGTTTGCCAGTGTAGAGGCTGTATTTATTCAGGGCAAATAAAGAATAAATCAGGAGGTTTGTTGTGAGTAGCTCATGTGGCTGCTGGTCGGGTACTGTTTTACTACAGCACTGGAAACATTTGTCAGGGTCCCTCTCTCCTCTTGGGGGACACTTAGGCTGTTCCTATTTTTAGATCTGTCCCTGAGTTAGGGACAGATGGGAGGAAAACAAATGGAGCAAAATTAGGGCATGGAGTAAATTGTTCTCCATTTGTGTAAGAGGCAAGTGGATAAATCATTCCTTAGAAAGCTCAACTTCTGTGGGAAAGAGAAGGGATGTCAGCAGGAACCTGCAGTACCTGTTGGTCGCTCCCTGCAGGCTGCTCCTGGCTCCCCAGGCTGGGAATAACATCAACCATGGGAAAATTCCAATTTTCATTTATTTTTAACCAAAACCTGCATGTTGATTTTGAAACAACAGGGACCCTGAAGGAGAAACTGTGTGGGCAGAGACTCTGGGGAATTCTTGGACAACAGTTCTGTCACCCTCCCGCCCTGTGCTCCCAGGGCAGGTGACAGACCCTTGTGTGACATGTCCTGCTGTGGCTGTCCCTGTGCTCTTTGGGTATGTGGGACCCCGGTTATGGGTGTTACCCCTCCAGTGTGACATTCCCCCTCACAGAGCCCACATTGCTGGATCAGTGCCCAAATTTGTAACCTGATCTCGAAAAGAGTTTGGGACCAGCCTCAGAAAGCCCTGAGATATCCCCGAGTGACCCAGGTCGTAAAAATGCCTCTTGTGTACTTAGAAACAGCTTTGAAGTGAGCTCAGCAAGCACAGGAGGGAAGGGAGGGGCTCCACAGGCAGAGCAGACATTCCCAGCACAGGTGGGAATTCACACATTCAAGTTCAACATCCTCTGCCTGAGTATTTTTTTTTATAAAGAGCTCTGGAAACAGCAGAATCACGTAATGGTTTGGGTTGGAAGGGACCTTAAAGCTCATCCCATTCCACTGCCTGCCATGGGCAGGGACACCTCCCACCAGCCCAGGTTGCTCCCAGCCCGGTCCAGCCTGTCCTTGGACACTCCCAGGGATGGGGCAGCCACAGCTTCTCTGGGCAACCTGTGCCAGGGCCTGCCCACCCTCACAGGAGGGAAGGATTTCTTCTAATATCTGCTCTAACCCTGCTCTCTGGCAGTTTTAAAACATTCCCCCTTGTCCTGCCACTCCAGGTCCTTGTCCAAAGTTCCTCTCCAGCTCTCCTGGAGCCCCTTTAGGTACTGAAAGGGTTCAAATAATGTCACCCCAAAGCCTTCTCTCCTCCAGGCTGAACAATCCCAGCTCTCAGCCTTTCCTCGTAGGGCAGGTGCTCCATCCCTTGAAATATCCCAATAAAACTGAACAACCAGTCCCAGTGAGAGCCATGGACACTCAACCAGGAATTTTGCTGGAGTTCTGAGTGTTTCCACCAGAGCTGGAGTTCCCCTGGCACTGGGAATTGCACATAATAAGTGGGAATGACACCAAACAGTTCCTCACTGAGCAACTCCTCATCTGATGGGTTTGATTTTGTTATTGACCACCCTCCATCACACCTTTCTTTGCTTCTCCTCAGTCCATTTATTAGATTTGTTCACTTACTAGAATTGTAATAAGTACTGTTCTGTGGTTTGTGCATGTCTCTTCAACAAACAGGATAAAACACAGGCTCTACCTTTGGTGTTTTTGTACTCTGACTTTTTGAAATATCTACTTGAGTTCTCTTTTTCTATCAGCAGTCCCTTATCCAAAATTTTACCAATTTTTAGCAGTATTTAACGCAGCAGAAAAAGGAGAAAAACTCTTTGGATATTCTGATATTCTTTAAGATAGTCACGCAGAGAACTCTTTGCAGCAAGCAATTGGTAGGAAACTGCACAAATGTGGCTTTCCAAAGTACAAATTCTGCATGTCATTTTCCCCTCTCCCCACTCTGCCACCTCTGCACGTTGCAGAAATAGCTGTGAATTCCTCCAGTTACTGGCTCCTAATTCTGCCCAAAAGGGAGGTTAAAGTATAGATTTAGAAGTAAAGCTGGATTTAAGATACCTGAGATTCAGGTCATCCTTTTTTCCCCTCCCCTGGGTTTTTAATTAATACTAGAAGAGCAGGCACTAGTGTGGTTCAGTATTTTAATGCTCACAGACCTCCCTAAAGGGGGTCTTGAATATAATAAAAATAGAACTAATGGTATAAAAATCCCATATAGAATAAAAAGTCTAAGTTTCTTTGTCTGCAGACTAGCTGTAATGATACTGATTTTCCTTTTTAAAAGTGCTCCTGTTGGTTTTTTCCATGAATGTTTCCATTCTCATATCCCACCACAGTATATACAGCCTGGAAACGTTAATCTGTTACTTGACAGTAATCCTTCCCTGTCATTTACAACACACCCTCAGTAAAACAGACTTATTCCTACCCCAATTTATAACATATTCCTACTCCAGACAGTTCAGAGTTGTTTTATCTAGAAAGGATTAAAACACTTGCAAATATTAAATTTAATCCACTCTAAGGGAGGGAATAAATTAATCATAATTAAGCCTCAGCAGCTGTAATTCTTAGCAGAATGTATTATCTAATGGGGATTCTTGCTGAAGAATAGCTGTGAGTCATGGGCATCCTGCTTCTTCTGTGCTGCAAATCAATACATTTAGCAAAGCAATCAAACCAAAATATTAAATGAACAATTCTTTTATTCAAAAATCAATACAAGGAAATTGATCCCCTGCCCCCGTGTGCTTTATGGCACATGGCTCCTTCTGCAGAGCAATCACAGGCTGGGAGCAGGGTGGTTGCAAAGCAGAGGGACAACATCTTTTATTGGGGACCAAAACACGGGGAACCCACAGTGGAAAAGCCTGGGAGCTCTTGGCTCTGCCCTATCCAAGGAAAAAGGGAGGGACTGAGGGTGTTCATCTCACAGCTCAGCTAATTACAGGAGTGCTGGACCTGCTCCAGAGCTGCCACCTGAACTTCAAAGGGATAATGACTCTTTGGGGTGGAGGGATTAATTTGGGACCACCAGCAGCACCTGAGTCCACCCTCTGCCTCATTTGCACAGCTCTAAACATTCATTAGCTCGTTAATTATCACCTGTATGTGGTTAATTTCTATTTTTTCCATGCCCTGGAGCAGAGTCACTGTGCTGGTGCCCTATAAAGAGGGGAGTTGTGTTCCAAGGATATAAGTGAACAAGTCTTTCTTCAGAAAAGCCTTGGTTGGATTGATTTGGGGTAATGGAAAACTCTTCCGGAGGGTTTGGGAGGTTGTTGTGCTGTGACAGTCCCTTGGACATGGGACATGTGCAGAACAAGCTGAGAATTGCTCCATTGTACCTTGTGGAAATTAAATGTTCACAGACAGGATTGATAACCTTACAAATCTGTTTGATTGGTGGTTTGGGGAAGTATCCAGCTGCCATCAGATATCAAAGAACGGTCCCATGGATGAGCTTCTGAAATTCCTCCTTGCCCTGTTTCATGAAATTGCCTTATAGTGACCAGCATCTCACCCCAGCAAGTCTCCTTGCTGTGGATGTGCAGTGCAGGGAGGAGACTTTGGCACATAAAAGCAGCCATTAAGTAACATAATAATATATAGGCCTTGGTAAACCACAGTAACATGAAAATGATGTGATGGCATAGGAAAGAAACACTGTAGCTCAGATTTACTGTTGTTGTTTACTTGTTTGTTTTCATCTGAAGTAATCTTTACCCCAATTTGCCTATTTTCTTCTGTAAATACACCAAATATTAGCTGGCTGGTTTATTCAGTTATAGCTAAATATGGCTTTTTAATTTCAGATAGATCTTTCTACTGCCCTAAATGGTCATACATGCAAAGGGACACATTTACCCATGACTAACAGATGTTGTGCCTGAAATACTCCCGTAAACAAGGCCTTTAAATCCAGGGTTTTGCAGGCTCATACTATATTTAAAAACAAAACAAAATCAGTTTAGTTAGGTCATTATTGGTCATTATCATTATTTTTGTCTTAGTGCGATAAATCTGAAGTCATGACGTGACTTCCCAGATTGCTTGTCGAAACCATTGTAGACCAGGAGCCTGTGCTGTGGGTATTTATCCCAGATGCTGACATGAGCTTGGTTCTCCTTTATTTTTGGCAACAAATGAAACCTCACCCAAGACTGTCCCATTTTATGCCCAGTGATACCAGAGGCCAAACAGCAGGTAATAGTTTCTTGCACTGGGAGATGGTTCCCATTTCGCTGGCATCTCCCAAAGGAGCACCTGAATTGCAGGAAGTCAGACAAAGACACAGATGGTGCTTGGGCAGAATTTAAATCTGTCTGGCTCTTGGTTGTCCTTTCTGTGAGTTAATGAGGGCATTAATCAGAGATCAGTTCCTTGGGCTTGGTTTCCATGAGGTAACTGGGTGGTGCAGAGATTTGTCTTCCTCATCCCCTGAACTCCTGCCACTCTCCCAGGATGGCAGTGGGCCAGTCCTCCCGAGGAGGAGGAGAAGGAGGGTTTGGGGATTATTTTTGTGGCTGCAGATTCCTGATGTGAGAGGGGCAGGTGCTCCTTAACCTTCATCAAGGGGGTTGGGAGCTTTGTTTGCCACGCTCTGAGCTGCTCTGTCATGCACCACCTGCCTCCCCCATCATGGCCACGAGGAGCTGAGCTCGTGGGGCTCCATTTCAACCTGGCAGCACTTCCAGAGGTGTTGGGTAACCCAACTCCTTAAGGACTGAGAGAGCAGATGCCAAAGCTCTGACTTCCAAAGGTGCCTGGGCTGTGTCCTGGAAACAGTGTAGAAAAACATATTTATCCAGCGACCTTTTGCTGAGGCTGCCTCGAGTTGTCTGCTGTGACAGCTGATGGGGCACAACATGAGCTTCAGGGTGGTGTGTCACTGTGGAGGGCAGGCAGGAGATGGGCTCGGGATTTTGGTGCCTGAAATGGGTGATAGGAGTGTGGAGAGGACTTGGAAGCCTCAATCCCACACTGAGCCAAAGGTGTCTCCTCTGGTCACTATGGCCAAGTGTCCTCTCCTGGGTCATACCACCCCTTTGATCCTCCATCCTCACAGGTTCTCTCTCCTCTGGATCCTTTTGGCTAATCATACAAGTGCTCCCTGCCCTGTGTCAAAATCAGCTGCCACAGCTTAAACCATTTAGATCACAAGTGGATAAAGAGCTGTCAACTTCACTGGGAAGTGCTGGGGGGTTATTCTGCTCCTGGCTGAGCCTGCACTGGAAGGTGGTTACCAATGATGGTTGAGTGTGGCTTCTCCCAAAATCTTGGCCAAATCTCAGCAGTTCTGGTCATGAAGGATGCGTCTGAAGTGCATGTTGGTCTGAGCAATCTGATAGAGAAATAGTGAGAAGAGCACTGAGCCCCTGAGAACAGAAACCTTCCACCTCCCCTACACCATTGCCATCACTTTGGCTGGCTTTGGAGTGAGAAGATTTGTTCTCAGCCAGCTGGAGTTGTTTGTTAATTATTGGGAGGACACTAAAATGCAGTTGGTGACTTTTGGAAAGAAATGTGTCCATATCCGGCTGGACTGTGGAAGAAATGAAGAGGCAAGAAAAAAGGCAGGAGGGTTGAACAAAGTGAGGGTTTCCTTTCTGTCACCAGATGTGTGGGGGTTGATACAAGTAAGGCACGACTGGATGAAGGAGAAATAAGTGGAGTAAAAGCTGCAGAAAGTGTGGTTAAAGCTGACACACTCAGGCTGACACTGGAATGTAAAGTGAACCTACTGTTCGGGCTTGAGACACGACATGGAGTGATTGACAAGCTGCTGGACTCCACTGATCCCTTCTGCAAGAACAGGTTAAAGGAATTAAGTATTTATAGATAAATACCTGAGTATCAAAGGAGAGCAGCCTTTGGCTGAACCTCATGGAGGTGGGTAAAGTGAATCTTGATGTCATCACACCAGATTTTGAGGTGCCATGTCCTGGCATGGACTTTCTGTTCTTCCAGGAGAACATTCCACAGCACCACACAGGCTTACCCAGAGCAGCCAAGAGGAAATGCTGATAAAATAAGGGATTCAAACACCTGCTTCAGAGCAGCTCTCACACCCTTCCCCTTGGTATCACCTACTGCTTTTTCCTTTCCAAAAAAAAAAAAAAAAAGTATGTGGGGTGATTTTATCCAACACAGCAGTTGGCCATGCCCTGCCCCTGTTTGATGGTTTGATTTCACCAGGGTGGCTTCTATATCCTCTCTCTGGCCTTGCAGGGATTCATCTGTACCAGCATTGTGACTGTACCCATAAGATATGTTTTATTGAGGAAGTTGTAATTAATAAAGACTAATGTGAACTGGGTGCTCAGGAAAGAGAGGAAGAGTCTGAGGACACAGAGCAGCGCAGAATAGTCTGGGCTGCAAAGGACCTTTGCAGGTGATACAGACCTGTGTTCACGGTGATCTTAAATGTTTCCAGGGATGGGTCATCCCCCACCTCTCTGGACAATCCATGCCAGTGCCTCCCCACCCTCAGTGTAAAACACTTCCTCCTTTATATCTAATCCAAACCAGCCCTCTCTTAGTTTACAGCCATTACCCCTTGGCCTATTGCAACAGGTGCTGCTAAAATGTTTGTCTCCTTCTTTCTTATATCCCCTCTTTAAGTCCTGACAGGCTCCAATAATGTCTCTCCAGAACCTTCTCTTCTCTTAAGCCTTCCCCAATTAAACAGTTGAAGCCATGAAAGGACAGAAAGTTTAATCCAGAGAAAGCACCGGGGCTATGAAGTGTCCAAGGGCTGGTTTTCCAGCACTGGGACTACTCAGGTGAGTTTGGAGATGCTGCAAGTGCTCTCACCCACCTCCCCAAGGACTGAGGGACTGAAAACAGGGCAGAGAGCAGCTGGTCTTTAGCTCTGGGGGCTTGGAGAGAAGAGGCATTGCTGGGATGCCAATGCTCCGAGTCACATCTCGGGACGGAACATCTTTGCTCTGTGAGCTCTTATGTAAATAGTCGGAGAACATTTTTTTCCCCTTCAGGAGGCCACGCGTGTCCTTGTGGCGGGGACAGAGCCGGGCTCTGCCGAGCGCAGCCCTCCCAGAGCCAGTCCCTTGCTGCCACCGTGTGTTGAGCAGGACTTGGTCTCCCCTGAAGTGCCTTTTGCAGCAAAGCTTGCGGGAAACTGGAGCTGCTGGAGGAGTCCTGCTTAGATCAGTGACTTCCAAGTGCTCCTTTTCCTCTTTAAACCTGGATCCAAGCCATTCTGATTCCTTTAAATATGTTCCACCCCCAAGGGTTTTGCATTAATTTTTAATTTCAAACATTATGTGCCTTTTCAGCTTTAAAACAAAGAGTCTGTGATGGAGAACTTAATTTTATCCCAAGATGTTCTGTGAACTTTGTTTCTCCCTCTCTGTAAGTGTGTGTGTGTGTGTGTGTGTGTGTGTGTGTGTGTATTTTTATGTAAAAGCGGCACCACTGAAAGCACTCTCTGGATTTGGCACAGACCATCTCAGAGGGCAAGGAACATGCAGAGATGAGTTATATTGCTCACCTGGGAACAAAACAGGTTCTGACTAAATTTAATGCAATATTTATTACTAGATTATCATCTCAGCTTGACTGAGCTGTGTCAATTGAATATGTCATAGAAAAAGTAATCCAAACCTAAGAATAGTTCCTTTGCTATCAATATGTGAATTTTTCCCATACAAAAAAGAAGGAACTGAAATCCCAGTTGTTAAAATCTAGTCCTAAAAGTGATCCAAAGGATGTTGGACTAAAAGCTGTGTACTGCAAAATACTGTGAATAAAATCGCCTGTAGGTAAATATGAAATTCAACCAACTTTGTCATATCAGTGAGTTCCTTTATAGGAAAATTCTTGCAAGAAGACCCCTAAAAGCCGGAGGAGGCGGGCTGGGAGCTGGGCGAGCTTCACCCACAAGAGGGAGCTCCGTTAACATTAATAGGAAGAGCTTAAACTATTATTCCTGTGCAAACTGCATCTCGGCCTGAAACGGAATAGAAGGAGCACAATGGGGAGCACCACTAGCTCATATATTAGTGTTTAAATTCCCAGCACTTCCCTGGGTAAACCCTGATGCCAAAATGAGCAAGGAATTGGTCTATGGAAGACGAGTCCTGACAGTTCCAGCTCTGATATCTAAGGATACACCAAGCCAAGATTGTCAGAGCAGATGACAGGTTTTTAGCACCAACGAATACAGGTTTAGAGGAGGGAAAGCAGGTTTTTTGGAGAGACAAAACCTTTAAAGCTGCTGCTGTTTCATACCTAAAGAAAGCTTATGCTGTGAAAGTACTTTTTTTTCTCCACCCCTATTGAGGATACAATAAGAGATATTTGTTCTCATGGGGCATAAAGAGAAGGTGGAGAAGCCCCTTGGCAAGTCCTTGTTGCTGTTACCAGAAGTCAGGTTTCATCTTCAAGGTTATTTGTGCAACTTCCTGGGTTGTCTATTTGCTCAGAGCAGTAAGTTAGTTAAAAAAACCCTACAACATCCCATTCATTCTCTTAAACAACAAAAGAAAAAGGCAGCAAAATGTGGAATTTTGTATTAAAATGAATCTTGAGAGGAGGGAGAAACCCGCAGCATCAGAGCTCAGAGGAATAGAGGCCACTTTCTAGAAGCTGACTGGTATTTAGCTGTCTCATTTTGACATATCTGGGTTGTTTTTATTCCCCTTCACTCTCCCTGTCCTTCTCATTGACAACTAGGAACAGAATTCCTGAAATTAGGCAAGGAGAGTCCCCTCCAGCAGCATCCTCTGAAAGTAAAGGAGCGTTTATTTCTGGAGCAAATGTCCAAAGAAAACCCTGATATTTCCAGGCCAAATGTCCAAAGAAAACCTTGATCTCTCACTTCCAAACCAAAAGTCCTGATATCTGAGGATCATGGGGTGTCTTGAAAGGGTCTCTACGGAACTTTAACGGGCCCCTGGACGGGACAGGGCAGATGAGCCTTTACAGAAACACTCCTAGATCCAACGCTCCTGTGCCAGGAGCCCATCTGAGGACAATCTGAGGCAAACTCCCAAGCTGGAGCCCCTTTCCCCATCCCCACAGCCCTGCTGGTGCCCGACCCCCCATCCCACCAGCCGTGCGCGAGGACTCGGGTCCATCCCGCGCTCGCCGGGGTGGTCGGGGTAGGGAAAGCCTAAAGCAAACAAAGACAAGCTGCAGCCAGATGTTGGGAGGCTTTCAGGTTCACTGAGCCTTCCCGGGGTGGGCAGCACATGCCTGTGCTCCCGCTCGGCTGGAGCAGCCCCTTCCAGCCCTGCTCCCCTTTCCAGGGCCATCTGAGCAAACACGGCGCTCCCGATCCATCAGGGCTGTGCCAAACAAACCCCGCGCAACAATTTACAACTTGACCTCACGTTGTGCCTGGAAATGGATTCTGAGCAAGGCCTTTGCCTGGGTGATCCAGGTTTTCCTGCTGGATACACCAGGCTAAATTAATCAGGGGATCCCCTCGGCTCAGCTTTTTCCTGGGGAGGGGATTTCAGAGAGGGTTCATTGCAAATCCCCCAAGCTCTGGTTTATCTCTTGGGCAGGAAGAACTTTCCTCTTTGTCTAAGGCAAGAAATCCTGATCATCTGGGAAATGAGGCAAGATCTTACGTTACCTTTATTTCTGGTTTTGAGTGTCTTTGATGAATATTCTTGAGAATGGTTCCTCATGAGTAACTTGCAATCAGCTGCTGAGATCAAATCAACTTGTTTACAAGCCTCATGTGATGGATTTGGAGTGATTCCCCAGCTTGGAGTGATTCCCCAAGTAACATGTTTTAAAACTCCCCCTAATATCTTCATGGAAGAAGTTTCTGTTTTCTACTTCACCTGTGCAAAGGGAAAATCAATTCTTGTGATTACAGCCTGATTGTGTTCAGATTACAGAAGCTGAAGCAAGAGCACGGTTTTCCTCTAAAAATGGGGTTTAATAAAGCACTTCCTTAGGAAACCAGGAAGAAAAGAATAAAAGGCATGATGCTGAGGGATAGCAATAGACAGAATATTACACAGACTGCCAGGGTTTTTCCCAGATTCCAGTGATTACACTCCCATGTTATGCAGTTACATGATATATTCAGGATTCGTAATTGCACAATAAATCAGCTCGGCCACGGGAGAATCTGACATGATGTTTCTGTAAAGAACATACTGCAGATGGACAAACACGGATTTAAATTCCTTTTTCAGTCTATACACAAAAATGCATAACTCTTAAGGGTGATCAAACCCATCCAGTTTTTTATGTAGAACAACCAGAATGTAAAAAAATAATAATATATATTCATTCAATAATATAACATTGAAAATAAACATGCTAATTAACATTAAATACTTCTTTCATTACTGTCATCTTACTCACATGCAAATCTGGCTCTTAAGTCATCCTTGAGATTGCCAAAAGACTGGATTTAAGTTTTCCCTCATCAGATGTATCAGTCTGTAGCCTTGATAAAAAGCACAGGACCTCCCTCAAGGCATCACCAGAAAGAAATCTGAACACACTGGGATGATTATTGTTGTTTCTAAATTAACTTTCCCAATAAAAATATGTATTTACATGACAAAGGAGAAAAATGATGCTGTTTTCCTGCAAACAGACCACGAGCTTGGTCTCCTGGATTACATTAAAATAAAGCCATTAATTTTAAAGACTTTCCTGGAATGTGGTTTAGGCTCCTTACACTCCTGACTAACCAGCTAATGAGCAGGAATATGTCAGATTTAAAGACAGGATTAGGTGCCATATTTCTTGTGAGGTCCTCAGAGCTGCATCGCTTTATGTTTCTTCCAGATTTGCTTCATAAAGTACAATTTGATGCCAGCCAGGAGACAGGGAAACGTGGAAAGAGGTATCCTGACCAGAAAGTTGGGTGTTCTTTAAGGCAAGTTGTTACTCTAATTTCATGCTCATGGCCCTCAGGAAGACTTTACTATTCAAATCTGTAAATGATATGAACATTCACACATACAGAAATGCTTATTTAAGAAATATATTATGATAATCTGACTGGCAGGTAGCAATGAAGACACAAAGTTTTTACCAGACTGGGTTGTGTTTTCCCTGTGTCCTGCTCCGCTTTGGCCTCCCCAGAGCAGGACTGAGGGTCCAGCAGCAGGGAAAGGGACACATCTGTGGTGGGTGAGCTCTGAGCAGCCCCCGGGCTGCCTGGGAGCTGCAATTCTCACGATCCCGAGGCTGAACTTTGTAAATAGGCTTGGCAAGGATTCTTGCCTGGAGAAAACAGGCTTGGAGAGGATAGAAATAAATAAACAAACAACCTTCCTTTCCTTCTCCTGCAGCCCCTCCTCTGCCCTCCTGACCGACCTCTGGGAGGACACACATGTGTCTGCTCTGGTGCAGATTGGCTCGTGGCATTTCTTTGGATGCTGGAAAAGGCAAACACATCTCTTTCTTCCTGCTCTTTCTCTGAAGGGCAGAGCAGATACTCAGCAGCTAAAGGGCAGAAGGTGCTCATTGTGTCCCAGCTCTGATTTAAAATCTCAGGAGGGAGATACCAAGCTTGGGTGTGACTGAGAACGAGGTCCTTTTAGAACAGTTTATATTTCATTTTAGAGGCGACCATTGATTTTGTACTCCAGAAATACCATCCACCCCAAATCTATCCCTACTGTCTGCACGTGCCAGTAAATATGATGGAGCATGGGCAGTCTGGAACACAGAACCTTCTGCAAGCTTGTCTTCACGCAGTGGAGAGAGATCTCTCCACCATGATCTCTGCAATTATTAAGAAACTTCCTGGAAAATCAGCAAAATATTTTTACAGCTGCTATGCTTTAAAGCCGAGCCTTAGGAAACTCTGTGTTTATAGTCACAGCACTGATGCAGCAGCCAGTGAGTACCTGGAGAACATCAAGTGTCTCTCAAGGTACTGAGTATCCTCCTCCAGATGGTGCCTCCTCTGGACTTAGAACAGCAGAAATCACAGAATAATGTGGGTTGGAAAAGAACTCTGAGATCATCAAGTCCAACCTTTGAGCAAACACCACCATGCCAACTAGACCACGGTACTGAGTGCCACGTCCAGTCATTTCTTGAACACCTAATGGCAAGAAAAGCCTCAGCACTTCCCAGGAAAAGCCATTCCCTGATAAGGGTTGGGCACACCAAGTCCCACAGCCTGCTGATGTGCGATATTCTGGGATGCTGCCTGGGAATGTGAGCCATGCCAAACCCGTTCAAAACCCATCCTCGGTGGCACAGCCCTGTCCTGCACCCAGACAGGAGTGCCCAGCCCTCTGCCTGAGGCTGACTGGCATTGCAGAGGCAGCTCTGTCGTTCAGGGCAGAGAGGAAAAGCCAATCAGCCCTTTTTAATTAGCTGCTGAAGCTCCAAGGAGCTGCCCACCTTGTGTTTGCTGCCAGGGCACACAAGGCAAGGGGGGCATTCCCTGGCTCCTGCCCCAGAGTGGGCACCAGCTTTTTGCCAACCCAGAGCTGCATCTGCCTCCCTCTCCCCCAGTCCCTGACGCTTCCCCCAGAGGGGGAATATCCGCACATTGTCATCTCATTTATTAATCACCTCTTTGCAGAGTGCAAGTCTGGCTGCTCCCTCCTCACGCAGCCCAAAGCCCTCAGTCTGTTCCTATGACAAGGCTCACACAAAAGAACATTTTCTTCTGCTCTTTCTTACAGAAATGGGAAGACTTGAATGCCTTTTTTTTTTTTTTTTTTTTTTTTTTTTTTTTTTTTTTTTTTTTTTTTGTGTCCTCTCCTGAGTCTTCTTTTGAGTGACTGGGATTTTTCCTGGCCGTATCAGAAAGTTGGCCATTCCCCTTTGTTTCGGAAGCATTGGGTGATGGATCACATTTTAATTGGCGTTGAGGTTTACAGAAAGAGGGAGCACCACAGGAAGTTATTAGAATAACAACACGATGCATCTGCACAGGAATTAAAACTGCAAATGGAGGGGGCATATTAATTGCTACCAAATGCTTTGGTTTTCTCCTTCCTCCAAAAGCCCAGCTCAACAAAAGATTGTTTGGGGTGTTGGTTTTTTTTTTTTAATGCACATTTTCCTGTCTTTCTGTTCCATTAAAAGTGTAAGTGATGAGAGTTGTGGGATTTTAGCCTTATGTATAAAATTTCTTCTCCAACGCGTTTCAAAGCATTTGCAAAGAGATAAACACATTTGTTTTGACAAGGAGGATCCTGATGGCTGCAGAAGATATGGCTTGTCCACGGCTGTTGTTCCCACAGCACAGTCTGAGCATGGTCTGTACTGGTTTCTGCCAAGGGTGGGCAGAATATTTTGCCTTTCCTTTTTATCTTTCCCTAGAGAAATTATTGATATGTTGTCACAGAGCTGTAACTCTTGTTGCTGCTGAAAATAGAAGTAATGTGCATATTGTGAACAGTTTTTCTTTCACTTGCTACGCTTTCAGTTTCGTAAATGAGAGGAGGAAAAACAGTAGGAGAGAATGCAAATAAAGTTCACAGATCTCAAAAAACTATTTCAGCCAATTGAAACTCAATTTTTTCCTCAAGAAAGGAGAAGATTGGAAATATTTTGGACAGCCTGTGTTGATGACACACACAGTGAGCTGCTCTAGTGTTGTCTTGTCTTTTGAATTTAATTTATTCCAGCACATTTCTTCTCTCTGTTCCTTACTGATATTGCTCCAGAACTTTTCCCTTATCCTACCTCTCCAAGGCAATTCCCAATCCTCCATAACTGTAAAAGGATATACCTGGAACTGATGTTTTTTTCTGGCATCTGTTGTTGAGAGTTGGACTTCATGATATTGGTGATCTTTTCCAACCTTAATGAGTCTGTGGTTAAATGATTCTATTAATAAACAAAGCAGATCTCCGTGGAAGAACTGGGTGTCTGGGCAGTGTCTCATTTCCACTGGAACACCCATGACGTGTTTGTCACATCAGTAGAACAAAGGAAAAATTTAAGGGGAAAATAAGAACATAATTTAGAGCTATTTAGTGAAATTATTCTGCATTTCTACTACCATAACTATTAGCACAACATGGATGTTGATGGCTGCTAGTGCTTAGGTGATAATCTCAAAGATTTCCCAAGAGGGGAAAATTCTTGGGTATCTCCTTGGTCTTGGTGATGCTTCACCACAAAGGATGTACCAGGGCTTGCCCAGAAGGAGAATTCTTGATGTTGAAGAAGGAAACAAAATTTAGGGTGTTTTTTGCTGGTACCAACTTGCCATTCAGTCTGTTGCTTTCTTTCCCATCCTGAAAGTAGGGAATCCTTAAAATAAGAAATGCTGGAAATGCCCTACTGTGGAAAGGACACAGGTGGATTGTTTTGACATGTGCAGAAACTCCAGCCATGAAGAGCTGAAAATCAGAAGTTTATTTAGCTCTTCCTGTGCATTCCACGTATCTAAATATTTGCTCAGTTTCCCCCTGAGAGATAAGATCTGCACACTCAGAGGTGATCTGACGTTGGAACGGGGCCATGGGACAAGCCCCGGGGAGATGCAAAATGCCATGAGAAAAGGCACATCCGTGTTGTCAAAGCTTTGCCATTTTGGTCTTCCTTGTAAGGATACATTATATTATTCTCCTGGCCTTTCTTTAGCCTCCTTAATTTATTGAACAGAAACATTCCCTTCTACTACACACCAACTTCAAATAGCTGTGACTGTCTTACATAGAAGAACAGGGGAGGAGGGGGCAAAAAGGAACCAAATGCATTGGTTTATCTCAAGCTGTAATTTCAGGGGAGCTCTTGAAAGGTGTAAAAGCCTACACGGATCTACTCAGCCCTTGGCCTCTCTCCCAGCTGGGCTTGGCTGAAAATCCTCCAGTGCACAGGTGGGATTTTAGGGAAATAAACAGCACCATGGGGATGTCAAGTGCTTGTTGATAAATTCAAGCCCAAGCTTCTCCAGGTCCTGGTCTTCCTCTCCCATCTCGCACATCTGCGGCTTTGGCGTCAGGCCTAGAGGAAGGACACACAGCTGAAACAAAGAGCTCCAGGCCAAGGAGGCAGGCAAGACAAATTCCTCTTGGATGGGATACAGATGAGGACTGTGCAGAGAAAAGGAAAGCCAAGCCCTGGAACTCTTCAAGCTCAAGAAGGCTTTGAAGGAGTCGTGGTTGTTGACCAGTGCTGCGTCGCTTCTGCCCACACTTCCAATGCCAGCCCCGTTCCTTTCAGGCCAAACAGCCAACAGTTTTCCTAAGTGGCATTTTTTGGCTTCGTGGGTTGAAAAGGAAACCCAGTTTTTCATGTGTGTTGGCCCAACAGCTGAACATGGCACTGCCAGCTCAGATGACAGATCAGTCAGCAGTGAAAACAGAGCCCAGACCTTTCAGAGGGCAAAGTAGGAGGTTCAAATTCAGCCCTAAATGATGTGGGCATGAAGGGAGGGGGAGCTGAGGGGAGGAACAGGGATGGAGGAGCTTTGGGATGCTCCAGTAAGAAAGTTCCCAGGTAAGCTGGAAGCCCAGGAAGTCCTCATCACTGAAGGAGATGCCAAGTCCATTAGCATATTTACAGCCAGGGGATAATCAGAAAGGAAAACAAAACTGGGAATGTGCCCATTGAAAGCACTTTGTCCTGCCATGGGCCCGGTGCCAAGACCCCCTCCCTCGCCCCCCAGCCCCCCAACACCCACTCTGCCTTCAGGACCACAAAGCCATCCCAGGGAAAAACCAACACCACTCCAGCAGAAACAAAACCAAAACAAAACAAAAGCCCCCCTCACAACAATGGTCTGTCAGGCGTGATTTACTGAGCCTGCATCCCCGGGCAAGCTCCAGTGAACAATCTCAATCCTCGGCGTTCCCACACTGGTTTGCTTCCCTGCAACTCCCCGGGACACAAAGCCACGAGGAGCCGGGCAGTAAATAAAGCTGATGTCCTTTGTGTCATTGTGTGGGGGCCTTTCTCCTGGGGAGGCAGAAGAAATGAAGTGTGAAATGTGATATGAAATCAATTTCTTCTCTTGGGGGGCCAGGAGGGAGTGGCTGGACTTTGTCATGGTCTCGGGGATCACCAGAAATACATTTTTCATCAGTTTGCAGAGGTGGGTAAAGAAAACCACACTTCCCTCTTGCACTTGTCCCAGTTGCCATTATTTTGTACTAAAAATATCTCCAAGTATGAGGAGTTGGCATCCCCTTGACCTGCCTCACAAGATAATTACAGTCATTCTTCTGGAGAAGCACAGTCTCCCCCGAGCAGATGTGAATACCTGGGGTAAGGGGTGGTCTCCTCCTTCCTTTGCTCCAGTCTGTCTGCGTTTCTTGCACACCCTCTGCCCTTGGCACTGGCCATGTCACCACCTCACTGCTCCATCACTCTCCAAATGGTCCACCCAGGAATATGAGCGAGGATTTTGGTGGAGAAACAAACACTGCGCCCCATGCAGCGTGTCCTCACCTCAAATAAATGTGCAGAGCACTGTGGGTGTCAGCAAAGAGCAGGAACTCGCCCGTGGCTGGAGATGTGGCCTCCAAGTGTGGTTGTTTTCTTTATGTTCTGTGGATTGTTTTATTCAAGCTGCTTCTGATGGGAAGTGTGGGATTTCTGCAGTTATGTGAAAGTGATAAAGAACAGGAAATCAAACACGGTACTTTGGACATGGCAGGGAAAAAGAAGAGCAGCATTTATGTGGTGTGCATGTAGATGAGATAAATCTGGAATAAATTGCCAAATGACATAACAAATTAGATAATACCAAACAATTGCCTCTCTGGCATCTCCCACACACCCCCCTCCCTGGACTTGCAGCCATAATCCTCCCTGCTACACATATTCCAGCAGCTGGATGGCTTACAATCAAGTTGCTACTCTAAGAATTACCTCTTTTCTCCTGGAAATAGTTGATTTCCTGCTCTTTTCCCATCCCAACGTTCTCCTCAGCTATACACTAGTCCAGGTTCATTTTTGCATCATTGTCAGCCTGAGCCTCCTCCCAACCATCACCCCACCCAGAGCAGCAGCTGGACCAAACCTCAGGGCAAGGGGCAACCACATCTTTCCTGTTTGTCTGGCTCTCACCCCCCAGGTTTTATCTCTACATATTTGTGCTAAGCCTGGTGTCAGTGCTCAGTAAACAGCAGGGGATGATCCTTTCCAGAGAGCACTGCGTTTCCTCAGGGATTTTTACCTTTCCGGGGGAGGGAAAAGTGGAGGAACACTTGCTGCAGCCAGATCCTCCCTGCCACACCTGGGCTGGGCACACTCGGGAGATAAAGCAGCTTTGGAGGTGACTGAAGGTTGGTTTGGAGCTGCTCTGTGGCAGTGACAGTCAGAGCATCCTTGGGTTGGCAGTGGGTGGGAGGTGGCTGGGGGGCGGTTCAGCCTCCCGTCCTCACCTGGGGGAAACATTTGCCTTGAGCATCCAGCCTGTCCCCCACACTCCCAACCTGTCCCCCCACACATCCAGCCTGCCCCCCCACACACCCAGCCTCTGCTACCCCTGCCTGGCTCTTCCCAATGGCAGAGGCACAAACACTTGGACACCTTTTCTTGTACATGGCAGAGGGATTTTCCCACGGAGTTTTACTCCCAGTGTGTAACAACACAGAGGATTTTTCCTACTGATATATTTCTTGCCTGTATTTCTTGCCTGTTCAGCATCACACCCTGGATGTGTTGATGAAGATGCTACAGCAGAGCTGTTCAGTGTTAACTGTCACACCTCCTAATCCACTTAGGATGCTTTGTTTGATTTGAAAACTGCATTACAAAACATAATTGCAGCACCACAAGCCTTTACATCAGCCTGAGAAAAGCTCAACTATTTTTTTTTCTTCTGTAGGACTTTGAATTTATCTCCTCACAATTACTGTTACATACACTGATATGATTCAACAACAAATTCCTTCTGAACCTCCCTGACAGCTGCAGTCCCAGCGTGGCTCCCGATGGCAGCACAGACAGAGGTGCCCACGGAAGGTGTGACTGCAGTTTCTCCAGGGAATTCTCCAGGGTGTTGGATTGCTGCTGCAAACCACCCTGCCCTGATAAAGGCAGTTGTTTCTATGCTCAGCACATTGTTGGCTCCCTCAGCAGCTGGAACAGATTAGCTGGGCCCTGAAATGTTGTTAAATAAAATACGCAAAAAGAAAATACAATTATTGCTAAAGTGAAAACATACCGCATGGGATTATTAAAAGACCAAGATGTTTTACATTTTAAGGATGTTCTTCAGGGGTTTTTTTTCCATCCTTCACGCACCAGAACCTTTCAGGGGTGGTGTTAAACTTTTCCATCTGATCCCACGTTGCTCTCACACTGCACGGCTCTGCCACCCCGCCAGGGCCGGGGCTGCCCTCTCTCCCCGGCCGAGTGCTCAGGGCTGTGTGCTGGGAATTCCAGGGGCCCAAATCCATGTTTCCTCCTCTTTTACTGAGCACCAGGCATGCACAGGAGCAGGGCCCTGACAGAGCTTGTGTCCAGTGTGAAGGACAAGTTTCTGCTGCCGCTTCCCCTGCCTTGGTGGAGTGAAAACCTGTTGCCAGAAGTCCCTGCTGCAAGAGGAGTTCTCTGGCTGTCCCTTCTCACCAGATCCCACCTACACCTGGTTGTAAACCAAGGACAATGGACTCTGGCCTTCAAAATCCTCCAAGTTTGTGCTCTCTTACAACCCCAGTCTGACAATCATTGATTTTACGATCATACAATCATAGAATGAGCTGGGTTGACCTTAAAGCTCATCCCATCCCACCCCTGCCACAGGCTGGGACACCTTTCACTAGCCCAGATTGCTCCCAGCCCCATCCAACCCGCCCTTGGACACTTCCAGGGATGGGGCAGCCACAGCTTGTCTTTAATACTGATACTATTAAACTTTGGTAATAGTAATATTAGCAAAGATTATTTTTAAAGGAATCTGCAAACCTTGATCTCATGATGATCACTTTGGTTTGGAGCTGTTTACTAATTGCAGGGATATACACAACAAGGTGGGAAATGGAGATGGGTAACACAAAGGCTGAGTATTGCTATAGAAAATAAAACTGAGTTTAAAAAAGCCTGGGTGATTCCTTAATGATTCCCCAGCTCATCGAGTTCCACAGCACTGGCTTAATGAGTTTATTTGAGCATGTGTTTAATGTCTTTTCTGACTCTGGCTGCAGGAAGGCAAAGACTTGCAGACATTTTCAGGTGTGTGGTGATAATAAATCACTTTTTAAATGGCCTTAGAAAGGGAGTTTTGAATTAAGCTGCATCCATTAATGTTTGAGGTCTCTCCTGAGCATCACTCGATCTCCTTAATGTTCCTCGCCCTAAATCATCTCATTAATGATGTATGAAAAACACAGTCAGCTCCTTGAAACTGTTCTCTTCCATTTGGCTCTTAATGACTGGGGCCATCCTGGTGATGGGTGACTGATGACAGGACTTCTCCCCAGAAATCCAGGCTGGCTTTTCACCAGGGCTGTCACTCAGCGAGCTCTGGCCACTGGAAATGAGCCCCTCTGGGAGGGAACTCGTGGGAGATGCTCAGCACAAAACATCTGCACTGCAGAACCTCTGCAGAGCCAACAGCTGGGGAAGGCAGCAGTGGAGCCACCCTGCTAATTAATTGCAAAGTAGTTGTTAGGCAGCAATTGGTAAACATAAAGCAATAAATAGAAAGTCCCCACTTCAATTAGATTTTCTTGCAGCCACATGGAAAATTCCGTCAACATTAATTTTAAAAAAGTCAAGCTATACTACAGGAAAGTACAGGAATTAGTAGAACCCCCTCCCAACAGACTGCTCTGGTTAAGGGGGTTTCACCAACAGAAGAGTGGGAATGTTTGCTCATGGCTTACCAAAAAATTCTGAAATTATGAAAATGTCTTTAAAACAGAACACAAATCATAGTCCAGCTAATTTTTATAAGGAACCTTCAAAAGAACCATGAATTTTTAACCGAATTCTGATGATATCCAGGGTGTTTTTTCATGTCATGGTACCTTGAGAATTCATAAACACGCAGGTGTGTGAGTCTGCGAGTATATAAACATAAATATTTGCTTAAAATGTTGGTATTTTCTGGTCTAAGTAAAAAGCAGAAGTGTGGTATGTCCAATATGCTGCTTTTTTAATAAGCAGGAATACTTCCCTGGTGGAAAACTTTTCAGAAAACTAAATATTAGGGGAAGTATCATGGAATGTATTTGCCATGGCAAAGATATAACCAGCAATATGAAACCGCTGACCGATGCTTTGCGTTTGAAAAATGTTTGCAGATTCATGGAAAAGAGGGAATGCAGCGAAACTAAAGGGAGCTACCTGTGATGACAACTTTCTTTCCTTTAAAAAACAACTTGCTTCTAGCAGCTTTGAATTAAAACGATGAACTAAGAGGAGTTTTGTTTGATAATATCGTAACTACGCGGGAAATGTGCCCTGGGCTTTGCCATGCTGAACCAGGATCTCCATCCACATGGAAATCCTGAAGGCAGCACAGCCCTGCCGGCACCTCCCAGTGATGGTGCCCCTGGTGCACACACAGGTCCTCCAGGAGGGAGGGACACCGACCGAACCCACTGCCAGGAGCCTCCACCTGTTCCACTCTGTTGCACTCACATCACTCAGTGTCAGATCTCAATAATCAGGTTGTGTCTAAACACTGGTTTCAGTGCGTTCCCAAATTCCTGGGTGACCAAGCTGACATCTTAATGGGGTTTTCTTGCTAATTAAGTGTCCTCCAAAAAGCTTCAGGTCCTCTCTCAATTCCACAACCAAACCTGATAAGCCCTGACTGCACCTCCTCCATTCAGCCCAGTTCTCAGAGATGGTAAACTGGTTAATGTAGTAACAGGCTGGATTTGAATCTGAACTCTGGCACAGACACCCGAGGCAATTTTATCAGGTCATTTAATCCATCAGTATCTGATTCCCCAACGAGAATTCAGGAAGAAAAGCATTTGCCTACATCACATGAAGTGTTCGAGTGTTTTGCAAAGAGGCCTCTATGATGTACTTAGGGATTTCCTATGTGGAAGCTTAAACACCTAAAATCCTGTCAGAACCCCTCAAAATGTTCCAGTCCAATAAAGTTCAAATGGGGAATAACACATTTGTTAAAACAGGCACAATTTTATATTAAGAGGATGACATGGCCAAGAGACCATATGTACCTCAAAAGAAAATGAAGACAAGATTATGCAGCCAATATAAACTGGATTGGCATGGTCAGTGTTTTTAAGATTTTTAGACACTTGGAATGAAAGAGGGAAAAAAACCCACAGCCAAGTCTCAGGCCCTGCACAGTCTGTGTACACTCCAGGAGGAAACTTGGGTTATGAGCAAATATTTTAGTACAAATCAAATGCCTTCCAGGGATAAGCAGCTGGGAAGGCGGGAAGAAATTAATATTGGAAGCTTTAGAACTTCCCAGAACTATTCCCTACCTCCTTGATTGAGGGAATTAACTTTTATTTTATTAACTTTTTAATGCCCTTCTCCCATCCAGGGTGCTCTGTCTGAATTGCTTCTCCCCTCCTCCGAAAGGGCTGCCCTGGGGATGTTGCTCTTCTTAGGCTTTAAGTAGCAGCTGGCTGTGATTAAGTGGATTGGGAGGATCAGTGCTTGATTAACTTTCTGCTGCTCTTGGTTTGCTCAGGTTCCTGCAAGAGAATTAATCTCTTGGTTGGGCAGAATGTTGGACTCTAATGGATACCAGACCCTGAGAGCCCACCCAGAGCACGCAGGGCCAGAGCCTTGTTTTAACACGTTTGGGCTTTGGGCTCATGTCCTGCTGAAGGGAAAACTCCTGTGGGCATTGAGGGCAGATTTTCTCCTCGGGTTTTTGGTGTAGGTGCTCGTGAACTTACCGGGAGTTTTTATCCAGCTCTGTGTCTTGGTCTATTGTTTTGTTACTGCCTTTTTCAGGCTGTACAGAATCATGGAATGGTTTGGGTTAAAGGGACCTACCTTAAAGCTCATCTCATCCCACTCCCTGCCATGGGCAGGGACACCTCCCACCAGCCCATGTTGCTCTAAGCCCTGTTCAACCTGGCCTTGGACACTCCCAGGGCTGGGGCAGCCACAGCTACTCTGGGCACCCTGTGCCAGGGCCTGCCCACCCTCACAGGGAGGGATTCCTTCTCAATATCTCATATAAAACTCCCCTCCTTCAGCATAAGACCATTGTGGGTGACACTTCTTAACCAGAAGTCTCTGGGTAACACCTGTAGAAGAGAAGTGTGTAAGTTGTGTGTTCTTTTTTTATAAACCAGACACTCTTTCCTGAAGAGACATCTCGAGGCAGAGCAATTGGCTCCTTGGCCTAGCCCTGGAAAACAAGGGATGTCCCGTCAGGAGGGACAGCCAAGCACTAGACCAGCCTTGATGTGCTGCAAAGACAGAGCTCACCCATCCTTTGCAAAATGTTACGCTTGCTGGCCAAACACTAATTTAAGTGTCCCCAGGTGGCCAAGGCTTGGTCAGGTTTAACAGTGTTCTCTTCCTTTTAAAAACTGAACCACAGAAAGGTGCAGGGAGCTGAGATGAGCACAAAGCCAACCCAAACGTTCCTATTAATGTGCATCATTAAGTGATCAAAAGCAACTCTAATATTGCTCTCATTTCCCACCCCAGAGAAATCCTCCAGCAACCCTAAATCCATGGAAGCATCAATAATTGAGTAAAAGAAGCAGCTTTCCCAAGAAACTTCTGGTTAATTTGAACTGTGATGTAAAAATAATAAGAAATAAAAAAAAAAAAATCAGAGTGTCAATGGAAGCTTGGCTGTGCTTCTGCACTGAATTATGCCTTGATGGAAACGGATAAAGCTCAAATGAAGTCCACAGGCGTCTCCTAATTATATCACAAGGTTTTATTCCACTAAGGTTTTCATGAAAGACTTCTGATTTCTTTTTATTATTCTCCATGGGAGTATAACATATTAGTTAACTGGGAGAAAGGAAGCAAAAAAAGATGAAACTCTTGATCTCTCTCGCTCCCCGTGTTTGTCGGGACAGATCAATTGTGAAGTTTAAACTGGGTATGGAAATTGCCTGCTTGCAATATGGCTAAAAAGAAAGAGCATGGATGATTTAACAATTTACATAACCTGAGAGACTCAGCTGCAGATCGAATGAATGGGCCTCTTTGTTTCTCTAAACTGAAATAAAGAGAGGGGGAGAACAAAACAAAACAGAAAAAAAAAAGGTTCTTATATAATTGTCTCTGTGACTGGCATGATAGGAAGTTTTATGTCTATTGGTGGAATTAAGACTGGGAATTATTAGAAAACACAAAGCAATAAAGGGGCGGTTAAGCAATTGTACATATCAGCTAATGGAGAGTGACAGAGCCAGCCCTGCTGCACAAGCCCAGGCTTGGCTTTGCTTTATTGTCCTGATTAGATTTGGGTCCCTCGGGGCAGCCTCTGCCTGACCACATCCCACCAGGGATGGAGCAGCCACGTCCCTGCAGCAGCTCCTGCACTTGCAGAGATGTTGAGCATCCTGAGCGTCAAACTAATGTGTGGTTTTAAACTGGAAGCGGCCAAGGCCAGGTTGGACAGGGCTTGGAGCAACCTGGTCTAGAGGAAGGTGGCGGGGGTGGGACTGGATGGTTTTAAGGTCCCCTCCAACCCAAACCATTCCATGACTTACAGGGTACAGTCTCCTTTGTGGTTTCGGTGCTCTCCCACTGCCAAAAGGCTGAACAAATCCCTTTACTGTGGGAGCCCTGTGGGGCTGTCACAGGCTCAAGGACATTAACACCACGGTCCCTCTGGCCCCGGCACACACACACGTCTCCGAAAATGGAAATATTTCATGTCTCCCTCATGCGGGCACCTGTTCCTCTGTGCCCACGTGGGCATGTTGAGTGTGAATCCCTCCAACAAAAGCCAGGCCAGCCCTTAGCTCTGTTAGAACCACAGTCACCCCCTGGCCCCTGAGTGTCCCCTGTTGGGGTGCCAGGGGACAGCTGCTGGACCCGCTGCTGCATCAGTAGCTGCAGGTCTGCAGGTCTGTTCGTCCAGCACGTTCTCAGCAGCCCCGGAGTCACAGGCAAATAAACAGCTGGGAATGGAAAGTGGGAGGGAAAGGCCGAGCTCACCAGAGTTCAAACCTCTGGCAAACATCTTTGCTGCAGCGCTGTATGTGAGAGCAACTGGTGGCATATGGGGCGTATCTCCTCCCGAAACTGGTTCAAGAGGGAAAAACAAACTTCACCTTTTGGAATGTAACCAGCAGATGAAAACAAATTAACTTTTTTTTTTTTTTATTTTTTTTGTTGTATATTTTAACTCAATGTCTGTTTTAATGTCCTGCTTTAAAGGTTTTTATGATAAATTCCTCAATTTGCTGCCTCCCTCTGAGCAGAACCAGTCCAAGTCAACAACTTCTCCATCATCAATCACAGCCAGGATGTGTTCCCGGTGCCTGGACCCTCAGCAGCAAAAATTCTGGGAGTCACGTTTGCTTTCCTCATTGTCAAATTGTGGCCTTTAATGTGCTTGCAAGTTTGGGGGGGTTTAAATGTTTTTTATTCCAAAATGAACCTTTATCATCAAATGAACAAATCTGACTGAAGGCTCATGGCCCAGTGGGTGCTCCTGGAGAGGCTTCACCTACTTCAGAGCAGAGCTTGGCCGTACAACCAACATCAAGGTGATGTTGGGAGCCCAACCCCACCATGAGACTCCAGACACTCCACCCAGAAAACCAACTGAAAGTGTAACAGTGATTTAATGAAAAGCTGGAGTTTCAGCCACTGTAATTTTAACACTGATAAAAGCAGAACGTCAAGTTCTGCTCCCCATATGAAACATCACCAGTTTTTGAACCTATAAAATTAAAATCTGAAATACTTTATGCAGCACATAGACATTCCTGTGAACACTGCTCTGCTCTATCTTTTATTCTCAATAATTTCAGTTAGCAATAGTGGTTTTTCACCCACAGTCTGCTCCCAAAAACAATCAAGTATTTTGAGGTCTTCTTTTAGGTACATTTTTTTCCTCATAAAAAATAATAAATGTCAATATCTGAACCACATTTAGGCATTTTATTTGATCTTGGGCCTGCCAACTATAACCATTATTTGTGTCTTTATAGGAAGGCACTTCAGCATTTTAAAATAAATATTTAAGTACTACTTCACAGGAAAAAATATTCATGTGGTTAGATGAGATATGCTGGAAAAATTAAGGCTGGTCCTCAAAGGCATGTCATGTTGTTACACTTTCCTGTTCTTAATTTGGTTAATCCTTCCTTTAAACTAAAAAATTCAGATCAGAGGAAAAGAGAAGGTATTTTTAAAAGAGCTTTGATACCCACAGCAGATTTCTTAATGAATTTTAATTTAGCAATTTGCTGCAAAAAGATAGGTATGAACTAAGGACTCTAATCTGTCTAATTTATCTGTTTTCCTGGTGATTGTGTTGTACAAAGTCTGTGTGTCTGCCAGGCAGAGACTCCCCAGATAAACACTGAATAAGGAACAGATTTGAAACGGCAAGTGATACTTTTTATGTACGTTTGTAATCAAATAGGTGCTACTTACACGGGTATTAAATTCCCATTTTTCCTCTAGAAACCCAGGAAAAAAATGATGAAAGGACTGATGATGAACACCTTGGTACAAGCCCGTGCTGTCAGTTCAGAGGGAACATCAAGACCTTCTCTTCAAGTAACTCTCATCGGAAAAGGCTGATGAGCATTTTCACCCATGAATATTGATGGGGAGACAAGCGAACCCCAGCCTTCTGCCTGCCAAAAAAAAAGGTTCAATGGGAGCAATAGTCGAAAAGTCCCAATTTTCAAGTAGTTTTTCAAGTTGTGTCAGACCTCCTCATGCTTTAAACTGGCACAGAAGTTCATTAGCCACCGAGCCAGGGTGGTTCAGGCTGCTCCTCTGCATCGAAAATCCCCCTGAAATCCACGGGAAAACTTCACTGAATCACAAAACGGGGTTGGGAGGGACCTCTGAAGGTCATCCAGTCCAACCCCCCTGCCCAGGCAGGGTCACCTGGAGCAGGTGACACAGGGACATGTCTGGGTGAGTCTGAGATGTCCAGAGAGTCCACATTCTCCCTGGGCAGCTTTTCCAGCCTCTGCCACCCTCCATGGAGGGAAGTTCTTCCTCGTGTTGAGGTGGAACTTCTGTTTTAGTTCATGGCCATTGTTCCTCATCCTGTCACTGGGCACCACTGGAAAGAGCCTGGTGTTGGATCAGGGCCATGAAGGACTGAAGGGAAATCTGCCTTTTTCAGGCAGCATCGTTTTGCTCTTGCTGTTTGACCCTCCCACCGTGTGAGCCTCACCCCAGCTCTCCTAATTAGCTCCTCCTGCTTCAGAAATCCTGATAACCCGTTATCTCCACCCGGGATAAGGATCTTGCTTTGAGTAGGATATGGCTCTTTTAAGCAGCCGAGGATCAGCTTTCAGAGCTGCAATCCCCTGCTCAGCAGGGCTGGTGAAGAATAACCCATATCTTTGCTTGGTAGGAAAAAATCCCCTCTTTTCCCTCGGGCACTGAGGCAAGTGTGAGGTAGCAAATCACACATTACTGTATTTCCAAACTATATCCCTTTGCTCTACCTTTTAATACCATTTTCCCCCCCTCTCAATAAATTGCATATCCGTTATTTTACCACCCAGTTTATTTGATCATCAGGGAAGATAAATGGCTTCTGCTGAAATATTAAACAAAAGGAAAATTAAAGTACTGGGAAGAGTAAACAATACAGTAAAGCACAATTTCCTTTCTGCTACATGAAGAAAATAGGTCTCTCTTTCTTGCTAAGCACCAGCACACAGGCTGGAACTCTGGCCACGGGCACACATGTAACTTTTCTCACCAAATCAGTGGGATTTGTGTGTGTCTGGGTGAATTCTGAATTTAATGGAAGAAAAGGAGGGTTTTCTAGATGAGATCAACCCAAAAATAAAATTTATTGAGAAGCTGAGGACAAGCTTATTTTCTGAGAGCTGATTTCTTTGATCCAGGTCAGATTCCTCCCAACACATCCTGGGAGGAAACAACTCACTCCACTGGGACACCGCTCCCTCAAAAGGTGGTCTCATCCCAGCAGGGACATCAGCAGTGACCTTGGGTAGCCACTTCAGCTCAAACACTCGCTGGCAGCCCAGGATGCAGTTTGCCTTTGAAAATTCCCAGGTGAAAATCCAGGACTGACAAATTTGCTCACAGGTAATTTATCCTGACTGCTGCTTTGGAAGGGGGTGCTTTAATTTCAGCTGCTGCTTAGCTTAGAATTTAAAACAAGAACTTCTTATACTATTCCAGAAGCTCAGTCTTAGAACCCTGAAATAATATAGTTGGACAGCTGATTGATGGGAAGGAAGGACTCATTTTGCATGGACTTGCCTCTATACCATAGGAAATATCTGAGTATCACCTCAATTTTTCCCATTCTCACACAGTAACAGCCCAGATTCCGAGTTGAGTAATCATGGAAGAAATAGTTGTGATGGGAATATGACAGATGACAGCAGATCAGGACCTGCTCCCCAGCTATTGATTCTCCTCGAAGTTTTACAGTGACTAATTTTTTCTCAGCAAAGCCAACCTATGCATCAAAAAAAAAAAAAAAATCATCCTCACAGTAGTCAAGGCATCCCTTCCTGCAGTGAGAGCAGTTTATTATTGCTGGATTATTTCTGGAATCCAAGGTGGATTTTCAGACTAAACACTATGTGGGGTGCAAACGGACGATGGGAAGATGAAGGACTTGGGCGAGGGGCAGTGGGACAGCTCTGTGAGCCCTCACAGGGCAGAACAAAGTCATGGGCTCTCTGAAGCTGCACAGGGGTGAAGGGGAAGCTGAAGTCTCTTTTTTGGGAGGCAGAAGGCAGCGCTGGGGGCTCTCTGTGCTGCCCTGGCAGTGACCTCCATCCCACCCGAGAGCGCCTGTATCTCCAGGCTGGAGGAAATTCCGATTCCACGCTCACTGAGCCCTGACCTTCCCCTTGACAGAGATGGATGCCCGGCCCTGCTAATGGGCTGTGGCGGTTTGTGCTGCTCAAGCACTAACCTGGGACGAGCCAGCCCCCTTCCCACTCAGCCTGTGCTTCACCCGTGGGCCCTGAGGCACCTCCTGCTCCCCCCTGTTCTCCCTGGCATCACCTCCGAGCCGGAATGCCACCGAGCTGGGGCACATCCACACACACGGCTACGGCCACCAGGAGGGTTTGGAAGTGGCAGAGGTTTTGCAGGTACTGATCTTCAGCTTTGTCTGCTCACCTAAGTGAGCAAAGACAGAAACTGCATCTCAATTTATGGTCCACATTTGTGTACAGAGAGGGGAAAATGCAAAACTAATTAGCACAGACATTTATCTTTACTTAGGAACAAGTAAGGGAGGGTGGGGAATCGCTGATGTTGATGCTGATGTGGTTTTGTCCTGAGTTATTCACCAGAATAATGAGTGAGGGGCTTTCAGCACCTTCAATTATTTTAGTGTTTAGGGAGAAGAGAAGTTTTTAGGCAATATCCGGAAGAAATCTCAGATTGCAAACACCAAGCAGATCAGCCTATTACTACCCATTTGCTTTCCTTGTCTTCCTCTTCCCCTCTCACTCCATCCAGCCCTCTGGACTCTTCATCCTTCTGACAAGGACAGATAATTCCCTAAAACCCAGCTGATTCCCACAGACATCCAGCTTGGTGAGGTCACAACCTGAGAGTTTCCCTTTCTTGGTGATTAAAGTGATCTCTGAGCAGCCCATGAGCCTTTAGGAAATGCCAAGGCTGCAGACACAGCAACGTGCACAGTTTCTAGAGAAGTTTTCCCCCTTCTCCTTGGGATGGTGGGAATGGGGAGGAGTGATCCACCCCAGCAAGTGTTTGGGAAAAAAGAAGGAACTTCCTCCTCTGGTCCAGGGATGCAGGACACCCCTGAGATGTGCTGGTGGCACATTATGTGTTCGTTTTTAGAGCTGCGGAGGAGAAAGAAACAGATCTATTAAAAAAAATAAAGAAACAAAATAAAACCTTGAAAGAAAACATTTTCCTGGACAATTGGGAGGAATGTTGGGCACCTTCTTTTAGCACTGCTGTGTCTGACTTCAGTTCCTTCAGGACTCAGGGCTAATTTAACAAGGCATGAATTTAAATATATTAAGAGCTAAACAAAACAGGGAGAGAATCAGAGAGGTGAAAAGTCAGTGCCCCTCCTTGTCCCGCTGTCTTCTTTTTGTTGGCTGCTGGGCTGGGAGACACAAAATAAAAGTGAGCAACATAACCTGTCTGAGTTTTATTCAAATCAGCCAATTAAAACATCAAGTTGAAATGTCAACGAACATGTTATGGCCACTCAGGAATTAGAGCAGGAAAGCATCTGTCTGTCTTCACCACAAAGAAGGGAAGAGTTTTAATTCCACTGGTGCAGAAGCTCTGCCATGAGATTGCAGCCATGGAAAACACCATCTGCAATGTGCCTGACTGCAGGCTTGTCATCGGCTCCTGCTTTTGCACTAAACTAGATCAAGTTAAACACCTTTCTTTTCAAATCTCAGGGGCTATTTGCCATGCAGTTCTGTTCTCAAAGGTGTGCACCTTCTGACACGGACACAACTTACTCAGCAGATTTTAACTTTGTTTACTGCCCAACTGCTGATGTGAGCTGTCCATGCTGTCATGGGAAGAGCCAGACTGAAGCTCCTCTAGCTTTAAATTTTCTCCAATCTATAATCTAGAGACTTAAGGCTGAATTTTAAGTATCTCTTCTGTATGACAGGACATGGGGTTGACAGACATCACATTTTCTGGAGTCACATCTTTCTGACGTGGCACTCAGTGTTCTGGTCTAGTTGACAAGGTGATGATCAGTCCAAGGTTGGACTCAATGGTCTTTTCCAACCTAAATGATTCTGTGATTCTATGACAGGAACTTGAGGTTGATAGTCCCATACCTTGCAAGAAATCAGTTCCTACCCAGACTACTCTGGCAATCTCTTGGCTACAGAGAGAAATTGTTCAAAACCACGAGATTTTATCAGAGTTGCTCTGTTTCCAAAAAGATGTGTGATTTCAACAAGTCATCTTTCTTTTTAATGAAAGTATTTTGTGCTGAAGAATTCCCATTTGTGTGGTCACCAGACATTAGGTGACAGCTAGAGAAGTGCTTAAGGCAGACCCATTAGACCTTTTTTAAAAAATTTGTTTCATAGAATCTTTAGGCTTGGAAAAGACCTCCAAGGTGATGAAATCCATTTGAAGTGCACTGGATACAGAAGTGTTATTTTCCAGACAAATATGATCCACTCATGGTCCAGCATTCCACATGTCAAAAATCCCCAAACAAGCAAACAAAAATCTCTCCATAATCCTTATATTCGGTGTGCAAATGTGTGTTCCCAGTGGCAGTGACTGGCAGGACAGGGTCCCACAGAAATCTGTGCAGTGCTGGCAGAGTCTGTGTGAGTGAAATTCTTGTCCCCAGGCCAGATCAGGATCACTAATAATGTTCTGGAACTGCTCCTGGGATGCTGTATTTGATATTTAGGTAAAGCTTCCCTGAGGAAAAGGGTGTTTTTATTTTTATCTTGACTTCAGTTCTTGTTACTCTGCAGACATAAAGGCTCAGCTGGTGGCAGTGAAGCCTCTGGGCTTAAATAACAAGATTCAGGCGCGTGTCCAACGATGACATGAATGCACAGGCTGCACTTTGGGTGGAACACAATCCTGGCTAAAGAGCTTTCAATGGATCAGAAAAAAGGAGAAGGCAGACATGTATCCCTGAGGAAAACTGGCTGTCCTCTACCCAAGGGAGGGACACCACCACACAGGATGTGGTGAGTGGGATCTGTACCTGCAAAGTGAGGGGAACCCACTGGATGTGGCAGTTCCCTATTTCAGCTAAAAACAAAGAGGTTCTTGGGGTCGGTTCTCCAGACTGAAGGTATTTCAGCTCTCTGCTTGACCAAATCCTGCCCTGCCTGCACAGTCCCAGCAGGGCAGGATGAGCACTTAGGAGCTGTGGAGCCCCCGGTTCCAGTGAACACATGGATGTCTGCTCATGGATGTCCTGCTTTTGCCTTGCCAAAAACGCTGCTCTCCACAAAACTGGACAAGCAACAGCCCCTGCCCAGCGACCGGTGCTGAAATGTGGGCTGAAAATGTTCAGCAGTGTTCCCTAAAGCTGCGATCCATGAGCAGCCCCTGCCCCAGCGCACCACTAATTACACACATGATGGTCAGTGATGGGAAATAATTGCAAGACAATTTGGAGTCCAAGTGTCCCGATTCTCCCTCTCCACCGCGAGACCGTGGCTTTGTGCTGGTTCTCTGTTCCTGCTGAAAAAGGCAGCACAAACAACTGCAAACAGAGTCTGCCTTTGAGAGGAAAGCTGGGAACACTTAGAAAGGTAGAAAGGAGGTATTCCTGGAAAAGTTCTATAGCCAGCATGGATATAGGATATAGCAGCAATGTCTAGACCAAACCCCAACGTTTCATGCAACTTACAAATGAGACAAGTAGAACCAAGTATTTGCTGATTTTTCCAAGAGATTGAGTTACAAGCAAGAACGGATGAAATCCAGGGCGTTCCCTGCCAGCCAGAATTTCCTGTGCAAACACTATTGCCCATATTTTTGGAGAAGTGCATAAAGCCACTTGATGTCTGCAGTAATTACAGTGTGTCAGAAAAATTAGCATTTGCAATTCCCCATATCCCGAGCAAGAAAGCAGCACTGAGCATATGGACCAAAGTATAGGTAAAATAAACACAGGCCATCCAAGAGGAAACTGTTCCTTCTGCTAAGTTTGACTTTTCTGAAATTAATTGCTATTTGGATTTTGAGTCTCAGCTAAATTATGGTCAGATAGGTAGAGGTGGTTGCTGTTAAGTTTGGGTTCTCTGTAAAAAGACAGTGATGATAATGGACTCTCCATATCAGTGTTGGTCTTGGAAGGTTTAAAAGCAGAATGTGGCAGGTCACATTTAATCTGGATAGAAATTACGGCTTGAAGATAGTTTTTTCTTTGTTTTGTTTTGCTAAAGGTGAAATATGTAGGGCTGATTTGGGGCATTTCACACAGATCCAGCATCTGTTTCAGCAAGACTCCTTTGCCTGCAAAGGTCTGACTTAATGCAGGAATCTCAGCTGCACTAAAACCAAACCCAAAAATAAATCTGAAACAATATACATTCAAAATGTATAGAGTCATAATATACATTTTAAACTCCATGGGAAGATGTGCTCTGCACATGCCTGTTTAACTCAGACTATCCCACCACCAGAAGTTTATTTCCTCTATAAATTACTTTGTGAATCTCAGTTTAGATGAGACCAAATCCTGTGCCTGTCATATCCCAGCAGGCAAATGTGTTGACACAGGAACAGGTAAAGCCTGAATAGTTGGAAAGCACTGTTTGGGTTTTGGCCAAGCACCCAAAAACCTCGTGCCTGAGGTTTGACAGATTGATCCTTTCCCTGCCAGAGCCTGAGTGTCTCTTTGTCCCAGGACAACAACCACTGGGATGGGGGTGCTGAACACCCCAGGAAGGGCTGAAGTCCAGGATCAGCTCCGTGCCAGGAATACAAGGCTAAACTTCTGGGGTTTCCCTTAGGAAAACTGATCAGGGACCTGTTCTGCAGGTAACTGGAAGAATTTCCCACTGAGCCCTTTTCTATAGATATTCTGATGGGTGGTTTCTCTGCGTTTCGGGTCTCCCGCACATTTAGATCCTGTAGGAAGACGGTATCATGTGAAACATTTTTCTCAAAGTTGTTTTCATCAAATCTCAGAATAGTTTGGATTGGAGAGGGCTTAAACTTCATCTCATTCCAACTCCTGCCATGGGCAGGGACACCTTCCATGAGACCAGGTTGCCTAGAGGTTTTTTTGTTTTATTATTTTATTTTGGTTTAGATATCTTTCTTAGATTAAAAAAAAAAAAAAAAAAGTCAGGACAGGAAAAAAATTTCCACTGTGCAAATATCCCAGAGAACAGATTGCTTATTGTTCCAAAACATCCTCTTTAATGGCATTACCAGAGTGGCCCATGAAATCAGTCGTTTCCTAGAAAGATGGGCTGATTTCCCTCCCCAGGCTGGCAGCTGGAGGTGTGCTGGACAGGGAGCACGGGAATAAATTCATGGACAGTTAAACATTACATTACTCCCTGAATAAGGAGGCAGATTTCCCTCTGCTCCTGGCTCTGCTGTCGAGATGCCCTTTAGTCTCTTCCTATTTTATGAGCTTCCATTGCAGCCTCTTCCGTGCAGTGACAGTTTCCAATCTGACTCTGTTTGGTTGAAAAGCTTCATCCAGGAAGGTTTCCCATCAGGAAATGCCCTTTCGTGTTAACCAGAATGGTTCACAGGCTCCTGTTGCCTCTGTCAAATCATTCACGGCCAATCTTGTCATTACCATCATTTCTATTTCAATGAAGGCTAAACATGAACAAAGTCAACATTTCGTTCTGGTCGCAGTCAAAAAATCCCAGAAAAACCAAATAAATATTGCTGACATATGTGAGTTCACAAATAATGATCATGTTTGCATTTTGCAGTTGAAACCAAGATTTAAAACCAGTTCTGAGCTCCTGAGCCTCTCCTGGAGAGGATCCCTGTGCTCACCCCAGGGGAGGTTTAGGCAATCACTGGATCTGGGCACCAGTAATGTGGTTTTACAACAGGATCCCGAATTCTGCTGAGGTTTTCAGGGTGCTACTCTAACAGAAGTAATAAGCAAAATGATGATCATAAAGGAATTTATTTTCAGGGAATTGGGACCACAACTTCCTGAAAACTACCAGACCAGATAATGTTTTTTTCCCTTCTCTGTCTTTTATGGCAGGCACTTGTTCTAAAAAAGTTACACAACTTTCTTTAAAATGGACTTTTAAAACCCATCATTTAATGCAACTTTGGAAAGTGAGCTCCTCTGCTATTTCCTTTCCTTCCTTCCTTTCCCTCTCTTTTGCTTTCTCAAATCCATCCCTGCATTTTAAATTAGTTACGAGAAATAAAGAAAAGGGAGGTTTGTGGGGTTGAAATTGCTTCAGAGTGACAGGGTGATGTGGGGTTTTTTTGTGTTTGAGTCTAAATGAGGCTTTAGAAAATGATATGGTATCCCTTAAATGGCTCTGCCATGGTCAGAGCCCATTAGGCAGTGGAGGAAGATTCCTCAGGGATAGCAGAGACCAGACGTGGGAATCCCAGAGGATGGAGATCACTATTTACTTTCCTGCATGGAGAATTAATAAATGTCTCCATCTTCTACCAGCGGCCCTGAAGCAGGGAACAGAAAGGAAACTGAATGAGCGGGGGAAAAAAATGGCATGTGTGTTTTTCCCTTTTTCCTTTGCTGCAGATTCATGTTTTCATTCAGTGTTTGCACATTATTCTTTGCTTTCTCCCTGTAGGATTTCCTTCCCCGACTTTAAGGCAATTCATCTGTCCTGAGAAGGTACCTAAAGATAATGAAGAGGCACATAATTTAGTAATCTTGGCCATCTTTTACTTGGAAGATTAATTTTTGGCCTTTAAGTGTCAAGGTTGGTTAAACTGAGTGAGCAGCAACAAAAAGCACGAGGCAGAGGCACAGCCTGGGCCAAGTAAATGAGCTCCAGAGTGACGGCACTACCTGCACGGAGATGGGCTGCTGATTGGGAAAACAGGAGCACTCCTGATTCATCTCCTTGAGGTTTAGAGCTCTGACGTGCTCCTTTCACTTTCTTTCCTCTGCCTGTTTTTTTCCACCTTGGCTCTGTCTTGTAACTCCCCACTTCTCATCTGCTCTGCAAATGCTTTGCTGAGATTCGGAGACTTGTCTTTCTTCAGCACAGTGGGATGGCTTGGATGGGGCTTGGGGACAAGCTGGGATCGATCTGGAGATGGAAGGGAGTGAAAGGGACTTTGTATGGTGCTCACAAAGTAAGGATTACATAATGGTTTGGCCTGGAAGGGACTTCCAAAGGTCATTTAGTCCAAACTAAAGAAGATGCAGGGAGCATCTTCAGCTAGAGGCTGCTCAGAGCTCCAGCCTTGAGTGTTTCTTCCAGGGTTGGGGCATCCACCACCTCTCTGGGAAACCTGTGCCAGTGTTTTACCACCCCCACCATAAAAATATTGTCCCTCATAGTTAGCCTAAAACTCCCTTTTTTCAGTTTAAAACCAGTCCCCCTTGTGCTATCACTACCAGCCCTGCTAAAAAACCCATCCCCATCTTTTCTATAAATCCCCTTTAAGCACGGAAAGGCTGCAACAAGAAACCTTCTCCTCTAGTTGGAAAAGCACAAACCTGAAGATGAACTTGGTCAGTGTCTCCTCCCAGTTTTCCCATATGTCTGTCTCCCAGTTAGTCCATGGTTTCTATAGCAGCATAATAAGAGCTGGAGGAGATAAGAGTATTGACCCATCCAGCATATTCATCCCAAAGAGAAGCTGAAAAGAGTCCTTAAATTTGAGTTGGAAGGGACCTTAAAAATAATCTCATTCCACCCCCTGCCATGGGCAGGGACACTTTCCACTAGCCCAGGTTGTTCAAATCCCCATCCAACCTGGCCTTGGACACTTCCAGGGATGGATCCACACCAGCAGGTCACTGTCTGCTTGGAGCTGGGTTCAGTTCCTGTGTCAGACACCAAAGTGAGCTGTGAGTCAGCTGCTCTGGTGGTACAAAACCAGCTCCTGACCCAGCAGGTCAATTATACACAATACAAAATAAGTTTATTTTATAGCAACTGGGTGGAAAATGAGAAGCAGCACCCAGAGCAACGTGGATCTGTGTTTCTGTGAGGGGGGTTGTGAGCAGGGTGGGGTTGTGGGGCTGAGCAAAGAACAGAAGCGTGGAAATGCTGAATTTATGGGCTAGAAAACTAATCTGCAGTCCATCATTCCTCCCCTCCCAGCAGCATCTGTCCCCAAATCACGCTGCATTCCCTGTTTGCTTTCACGGCACATGTGAAATAACAGAAATATAAACTCTGCATATCATTTCAGATATGAGAAAGTGATTTTACACCCACTCAAAACGCTCCGACGTGCCTGTCAGAGCTGCGTTGTTCCCCTCACCCTTTTCTGGGGACATGATACGAGCCTGAGGCCCCTGCAATATTTCCCAGCTGGAATCCACTTGTCTTCTGGGGGATTTTCCTTTTCTGCCAGTGAGTGAAGACAAGGCTCCAGCCTAATCTTGTTTTATTGTCACCAGCTACTCACACTTGTGTCCTCCATCACAACTCATGTGTGTGTGTGTGTGGCGCAAACCTGCAAATAGAAACAGATTCTGTTCCAACTGGCAGCTGGAAACACCCTGGAGGTTGGTGCTTCCCTGTGGCCGAAATTCCCAGCCCACAGCATTGAACAGGGACAGGTTTTCTTTTCCAGGAGCTTGCCCAGCCTTGGACAAACAGTGCTGGGTCCAAGCAGGGACGGCTGGAGGTGTCAGTGGTTGGTTTTATTGGGAAGTCGGTGTCCACCAGCATCTCCCTCACCCCTGGACCTCCCAGCTGCTCTGACCCCGGCAATGAGAGGCCCCAGAGGACTTCTCGGGCTCAGGGAGAGCTGGGGCAGCTCAGTGACCATTGCTGGAGTCTCCCGCTCCTTTTTATTTCGATTTCTCATTTCATCTTGTCCTTGGGCCAGGCTGTACTTCTGAAAACGGATGGGATTATTCATGTTACTGCTCCTTGATTTTTGGTTTTAGGAGTGCCTCCCTTGCCCCTTGTATTTTTTTCAATACAAAGTTCATAATTAGGTCATGTGAGAGCAAAAAATTGAGAAAACATGAAAAAATAAAATTATTTCAGTTTTACCACTTGTCAGGTTTTTTATAAACGGAAAAATTATTCAATATTGTGTTGTCTGGAAAAAAATATAAAAAGGGATGGAAATTATTTCTACCATATTTTTGCCAATTTTATGCCTTTTCTGCTTTTCCAGCATAGAAAAGAATGAGTAGAAGGGAGAGAAGGAGGGAAGAGTCATCAACGAAGGAAACAAGTTATGTGATGAAAAATTGAAGTACTTAAAATGAAGCATGGAATCTTATTTTTATATTTTTAAACACAGGAATAAAGTGACAGCTCTAGAAGACTGAAAGTCTTGTTCAGTCTGATATTTCAAAATTAAACACAAGTTTTCAATTCAGGAGATAATTTCATATCCACACACACACAAAATCAAAATGTATTTTGAAATGAAAATACCAGAGGTAGAATAATATTTAAAACTGAATTTTTTGTTTGCTCCCCTCCAAAAAAAAAAAAAAAAAAAAAAAAAAAAAAGAGCAAATTTTTTTTCCAACAAACTAAAACACAACAGAGGGTCCAACATGATGAAACAAAAGAGGGGTTGCCATTTTAAGCATCAGGGTCTGATAAAAAAATATGTGCTTTAACATGGATTGTTTCTGGCCTGTTAATTCATCTGCTCGGAAACACTTGGGCATGATTTCCTAGTTATAAATAAAACATTTATTATCATTTAGGGTTTTAGCAGTCCCTCAGGTGATGGAGTTTCGGATGAAGCAGCGGCTCAGCTCCTCGCAGTGTACTTTTCCTGCATGGGATATTTTTGGAGACATCAAGAGCAGGAACAGAGCAGGAAAAGGATGATGTTTCCCCCATAAACAAATAGTGCATGTGATTGGAAAACCCCCTTTCACACCAAGTGTTCCTTGGGATGGGGTGGCTCCCAGTTTCCACATGGGCTGGGTAAACTGGTGTGGTCAGGGGCCCTGACTAGGCGCTCGTGCTTCCAGGGCTGCTGTCCCTGCTCCAGGGATTCGGTTATCCCAGACACACACCTGAGCTCCCAGAAATACCTGCACCTGAGCTGGCTTCAAAGGGCCTCAGGTCAGGCTGGAGCGTGACCAGCACGACCCACCCTGGCAAGGAGGAGGTGGCTGAAGTCCCTCTTCACCTCCAGGCTCCTTTGCCAGCAGAAAGCTTGGCTCATTCCTCACGGGATACCCGGGATGACAGAGCAGTGTCTGAGCGGCTGCGCCAGTTCGTGGCCCCATCACAGAACCCCCGGTGGAAGGTCAGCAGATGTGGCTGCACGTACAGGACACGTGTGGGAGCTGCTCCCGGGTGGGAACAGCTCAGCTGTCCACAGGGCAGAGCTGGACACACCAAGCCTGGCTCTGAGGTGAAAGCCAAGCCACCCGAGAAGGGGTGGATGGTTTGCTGTGGGAGAACGTGAGTGAGATGCTGGGTGAAGTGATGTTTCAGCCGTGGCAGGCTCAGTGAGTAATTCCAGCTCACACCACGGTTATATCCCAATCCTCCCTCATCCAAGAGCTTGATCTGCCTTGCTCTCAGATCTTTGCCCACGGAAACTGCTGCAAGGCTCAGTTAAGATGCTTTCATTTTTGTTTTCTAAACCAGCACCCATTGCCCCCATTCAGAGGTTGGGATTAGATGATCCTTAAGGTCCCTTCCAACCCAAACCACTCCATGATTCCGTGATCACACTTCGTGTAAATCACGGTAAATGTACGAGCCTGCAAAGCAATTTGGGGTTTTCAAGACTTTTCTGTGAGTTATCCATAATCAGAGAGAGTTGGCTCCAGGCAGAAGAGATGAAGTGTCAATGCACAGGGAGGAAAATTGTGCCTTCTGTTCCTCCGTTCGGGATATAAACCACACGCCGCAGAGCTGGCTTGGGGATGAAATAAGCTCGTCCTTCTGCAGCTGCACACACTGTACTTTTGAGCATTCTCTTACGTAAAGAGCATGCAAATATATTAGTAGGGAAAAAGCTGAATTTGCCCATTAAGGCATGTGATTAATGCAGTGCTGAAAGCTCGTTTAAAGGGCTGTATATTGCAGCTCACTGGAGAAACAGAGGGAAGAACAGGAACAGAAAATCCGAGTGGAGTGTTCAGGGCAGGAATGAGCCCGGCGTGACTGTAGAGGGCACTCGAGATCTTTGTGACTTCTCAGAAAGAAGAGAAAGCTCCAAGCTGCTTTTTACACTTCACTATTAAAAAAAAAAATTAACCCTCTTTAGGAGCAAGTGGGACCACATCAGACTCCAGTATTACAGCTTCTCCCCTTTTAACCACTAATAACAGGTTGAGCTAATTCCTGTTTGGATTTGGGGTTTCTTTCTTCCATTGCTAAGAACTGGTGAGTTGTGTGGAGCCCTCTCACAGCACCGATTTTGGCAGGACAGGATCTGTTCAGCACAGAGAAATCTCATGCCTTCAAATAAGAAATCAGCCCCAACTGCCGAGAAATGGCAATTTATCATCAGGTTGTCGTGGCTGAAACAGAGGGACCACAAAGGGATCTGGTCCCATAAGCAGGAATCCTAAAAAGCTCCTCTGTGTCTCAAAGCACTGGGGGGATTTCACTCTTCACTTTTGCACGTCTCTGAAATGTCTGGGTTTGGCTTGAGCAAAGCAAGGCCTTTCTTGTGGTATTTTGTGCCATCAGGAATTGGAAATCTCACAAGAAATCCTGTTCTGATGAGATTCCCAGCCTGATATCCAGCCTCTGAGAGAAACTGCTGATTAAATTTTGGATTTCAGTGCTTCTTATGAGTCAGGTCAAATTCCCCAGGAAATAAAGACCCGAACTGCCTCGTTGTAGGGCGAGGGTTGTTTTCAGATTGAAGGCCATGGACTTGAATCCAATATCACAGGCAAAGTCTGCATCTTCAATCAGCATGGGATATCTTTTCTGCAAGGACACTCCAGGTTTATTACATGTGGCTGATCCCACAGGCTCCTCTCCAGAAATCTGCACAGTCATCCTGTTTTTCCTGGGTATTCTGTCAGCTTTGCAAGAGCCCCATATTAGAAAATACAGCGTGACTAAGAAGTCTGGCTGCTGCCTAATTATATTGCCAGAGCTCTCGTGGTGTCGCTTTCTCTGGAGTTTCTATTCTGGACAAAGTGGGCCTAATAATAACATTATAATTACACTGCTACGATTTCACTGCTAACCTGCCCCGTGTGCTCAAGTCTTCAGGGTGGATCCAGAAAAATACCATAGGGTGCAGAGGAGTTCTGACAGACCCTCAGCAGAGCCACGCAAATGCTTGGGGAAAAGGCAGCTTTGTAAATTAAAGGAGTTTTATTTCGCTCAGCTGATATCGAGGCCACACACCCTCCATCCACATTCCTTCTCATCCCTGCACTGCTTTTTACTTTTCAAGCACTGCACCTTCCATTCGCCAAAAGAATTGCAGATGGAGAAGCTGAAGACACCAAGATATCCTGGTGAATTGTTTGAACTGAACTCCTGGAAGTCTTGCAAGTTACTGACCATCTGAAATCAGTGTTGTCAGCTCTTTCTGAGTGCTGTGTGAGCTGCACAATTCCCTTCAAAAAGGAACTGGCTGCTCCTCTCTGCTCCTTTGGAAAGGGATGTGAATCAAACTGATGAGTTTTAGCTATGGTTTGGGAACAGGTTCAAGTCAGGTTTATGGTTCAGACTCAATGTAATATTGAGATTATAAAAGGCATTTTTAGCTTTTGATCCAAAGTAAATGAGTGAGCTGGAAGGGATTGTCCTGGTGGTACTTGCACCGCGAGCAGGAACAGGCTGAGAGCAGCCAACAAGTGAGATGGGAGCTCATCTCCCTTTGTCCCGAGATCTGGTGGAATTTGATCTTCTGGTTCCATTTCTAGGCCCTCTGTAAATAGAGTCAGCCAAGGGGAGTGACAAAATAGTCCCCTCCATGAGCAGCTTGTGGGGTTTAGCTGGGTACATGAGCATCTACCAACCCCGCAGTGACTGATAGATCAGACAAGTGTGGGGTTTCAACATTGAACAGCCAAGAGGGCCCTGTTTGACCAGACAGGTCTTGCTGTATTGTTTTTTCCCCTCCCCTGGCTGAATTCCCATGGTTTTTGGCATGAATAACTGTGTGTTCAAATAATCATTGGACCTTCAAATTCACTTCCACAAACTTTTGTGTCATTGCAGGTTAGTGGGTGAGGAAGTGGGGTTGCAGGATGAGAAGTTACTGTGGAATTTCTGTTGGGGAAGCAGTTTTTTGTACTTGAAAAGGAGCAAAATTATATGGGACCCTTCTTGTCTCAGACACAGAGAATTCATGGATAAGTCAGGGAAGTCAGAGCTCGTGGCAATCAGCCAGCTGGACAAGGTAATGTGATATCCACTCCTTCTTCCAATAGGGTGCTGGAGACAAGACCAGGATGGTTTCATTCAGATTTACACCTAAAGACAAACCTTTTTTTAAAAGCAATTGGAAAGGGAAAATAAAACTCTATTTCAAACTTAGAATAAAATATTGAAATCTGGAATGCAAGCTTTCCCTAGGAACCACAGATCCTCTCAGTTAACAAAAAATGATGTAGCTTAACTTAGACAAATAGCAAAGCAGTAAAAAGGTACCACATGTTCCTCCCTGACTGCAAGCCAGACAATTGGTATTACATTTAAATCTTGTTCTGACATCATGCTATGGAAACCCTGGAAAACCCTGAGCCCAGAGTACCGGGCTCCTGCGGGCTCGGAGCGCGGGGCCGAGCTGCTCAAAGCACCATCCCGAGGGACCAGCAGCAGCATTCCCTCCTCCTGCCCTCGGGATGTGCCACGGGAGAGCAGAGGAGCTCGGAACAGATGCCCCCGTGGCTGGGCGAGCTGGGCAGCCCCAGCACTGCCGGGCTCGGTGCCACCACCGCCAGCGCCCGGTGCCAGAGCCGGGACAGCCACGGAATACTAATGGGCAGCTGTGGAGCTGCCTGTTTATTTTCCCTTTGGAAAAAGCCATGCAAGTAGGACACTGGCACAGAAAGTCAGTGCCCTGGGAGCTTGTATGATACGCAACAATCATTGCTTTCCTTTCCTTGCTCTCCCCGCTTCTAGGGATTTTTTTCTTCTTTTCTTTTTTCTTGTCCTTTCTTCCTCCTCCCTTCTCCAAATTCAGATGAAAGCACAGTTTCCTCGGTGGTAAACCTTCCAGTTATTAAAAAGGAACTAACCTTCCATAAGTGACTTGAAGTCCCATCCTGGGAAGAGCTTCATGTCCAAGGGACAGGAAAAAGCAACACCTAAACAGCTGGAGCTGGCTCAGCCAGTTTCATAAACTGGTTTCCATTCCCTGCAGTGTTGTTCTGTTCTCAGCTGGTGGCAAAAAGCATAAAGACAGAAGTTTTTGCACCTGAAGCAAAGGCCACCTTGTGCCTTATGATATCTTAAATCCTGATATATGTACAAACTTATGTCCCTGTAAGATTCATGGGTATTTATGGATCTAAAAATCCTGGATGTATTTAATTCCTACACACCTTTAAAATTGCAGTTCTAGTTTCAGGGGCTAAATGGTCTGAAGAACCGAGAACTTTGGATTTTAAAGTCACAGCAGCTCATCTTTTATACAGATCAGATATTAATTGCCCTTATTGCCATTTGGTTAAAGACATGGGAATTACAATGATGTAAATGTAAGCAAATTTAGGTAGAATTTAGGCCTTGAGGCTGGTGCTTGTCCTGGTGTCTGAGGCCACAGGAGCTGACTTTTCCAGAGCATCCCAGGGATGTATGTCTCAAGGGCTCCTCGGGGATATTTCCCATCCCTTTAGTGACTCGTGCCTAAGCAGCTCCGGGGGAAGTGAATTTTCCATGTGTCTCGAGAGCTCTGGTGTCGCTGATTCAACAACAGCACCGGGAAACCTTGGGCGGAAAATCTGGCTGTGCTGTGGAGCAGCTGGACACCAGTGCCGGGGTGATCCTGTCACATGCACTGTTTACACATGTTCCTCTCTTTTCATCTGCAGAGGATCCAACATGGTAATAAACTGAAACAGAACAAAAGTCTCCTATTAATGGTTTCTCCAAGCTGAATAACAAATATCCCGCAGAGCAGCTCCCCACGGCTCTGCTCAGCGCTCACAAAACACCAGTCCTGGCGTCCCTGGCCTTCCCCAGCAAGCCCTGCTGATTGTTGTCTTTCTTATTGTGTTCTGCTCAAAATGAATTTGCAGCCTCCTCCGAGCAGGGATGTGCCAGGCCAGCTCCTCTTCATGGCACTCGAATGAAGCTGAGTGGATTTTCCCCCTCTGCAAGCTTTGAGCTCACGGAGATTTTATCTCTTTTTGCTCCATGTGCCTTCCAGGTAAAGTAGATTTTTCACACTCTCAAAGGGAAAAGTGATTTAGTCCCTGAACCTCCAGCAATCAAACCTACCAGTTTGGCAGAGACACATAATTAGTGCCATTTAGCAAAAACAAGTCCATCCAGATTATACTGTAATGTGAAAACAGGTTTAATTGGACTCAATCGCTCCCAATGGAGACTGTCACAGTTTATTTGTATGGGGGAAAAACCAAAGCCAACCAACAAAACCCAAACCCAAAGCCAAATAATGTGGAAATACAGCTATATCTGAGCTCCCAGGTCTGGGTGGTCCATGGAAATGAGTCGATGGACAGGTATGAAAATGGATGGGGTGAGCTCCTGCTCTGGAGTCAGCCTGTCCCGAGGACAGGGGGAGTTGGATGGGCTCATGGAAAGGGCCGCAGCCAAAGGTTTGTGGCACAGCAGGTGGCTCCAAAAACCTTGTAGGCCCTAAATGAAGTGAATATTTCATGTTTGAAGGAGTTCCTTTTCCTCGGAGCAGATCAATCCTTTTATCTGGGTCTGGTGTCCATGGGCAAGGAGCAACACCCTGAAACAGTGGAGGGAAAGGTAGATTTTAGATTTTTGTGCCTTTGATTGATGGCTGATTTTTGCTGTTTCCCCAGAAAATAGTGACTGTGTGGCTCTTCTTACAAAAACTACTGCATGGAAGATGTGAGAAACATGACTGAAATCTGTTATCCAACAATGCAAAATACTCTTGACCACACATTTCTGCTGCATAGCAGGGATTTAAGAACTCTGTGGGAATGCAGTATCCTGTATCAGAGGGAACACTGGGGATCCAGGAGTAAATCTGAGATGCTTATTGTGAGCAGAGCTGGAATGTGTTCCCTGCATCCCAGATCTGACTTCACTACATCTTAATCAGCCTCATCAAAAACTAATGGGACAAAAACAGGGTTAGGTTTAAATGGTTGGAGGACAAAATATCTTCAGAAATTGAGTTTCAGCTTGCAGACAACAAGAATGCATGTTTAAGTCTGAATGGGTATTAGATAACTTGGAATGCTCTCCTGAGAGAGGAGAAATGCAGCTTGAACTCCTTTCTCCACCCCAGCCATGCTGGGACAAGCCTTTATCACCCACAGAGTTGGGATTAATGGTTGAGGCACAGCACTGTCTGAGCCCTGTGCACAGTCTCGGGCTGCCCTTCATCCCCCGGCCCGGGAGCACCACAGACCTTGATCCTGCTGGGCTCTTCCCTACTGGGACATCCTACACTCCCTGCAGGGAGGCACAGTTTGCCTTCCCTGATGTTATCCAGCTAAAACCAGGATGCTGTCTCTGCACCAGCCATTTCTCTCCTCTGGACAGAGAGCTGAGGAGCAGCAGGAGGATCCTCCTGGCATCCCACTGGTGTGAAGGTTTGGTGGGTGCCTCTTTGGATGGGAGTCTGACCAACCACCTGGGAAGACAGCATGGAAGACGGAGAGTTGCTCTGGTATCCCACTAATGAGGCCAGGGAGACACTTTAGTTTCAGATGTTTTTATGTCCCGAGTGGGTGTTCTGGGTGAGGAGCCAGCAGAAAACCCTTCTTGGCCCTCTCTGCCCAAACCAGTGACCAGACACTCCCTTGACTCTTGTTTCCCAGGCCAGGTTCAGCTTGTGCTGCTTTAATGCTCTTTCTTGGATCTCCGCAGCTCGTTTTGAAGCAAACAAAGGGCCAGACTTTCCCGTAATCCTCACACATCATTGGCATCTTTGTCTGTCTCTGCCACAGAGCAGAACAAACACAAAGGCTGATCCCCCTGTACCCTCTGCACCAAGGCCCTTCGAGTGTGAAGTGAAAATTTTGGCAGAAGAACACGGGAAAGTTGGGCAGTTGTCTGTGCCCTACCTGGCTTGCAGATAAAAGAATTAGATTGCCAAGTCTGCCAGTCTTTTAAGCTTGACAAATCCACACACCAGGCATTTGAATAGACATAAAAAGTCGAGGGAATATCGTCTCTACAGCTACAAAGCTTCACTTCTTGTATTGCTCCTCAAATGAATTCAGATAATCTTATAAAACTCCAGGCCCCTTTATTTCTGTCTCTCATTGTGCTCTTCTGTAAATCATGGATTCCTATTATTCTTTTCTTTTCTTTTCCATTCCTACTTCCTAATTTTTCTCAGCGGTTTTATTTCCTGTGCCCATGCTTTTCTGCCCTCAAAGAAGCAGTTGTTGCTCACAGAAATACTGCCTGGCTTTATGCAGACTGAAGCAGCAAGAACAGCATTCCCCCTCCCCAATAAAACCTTCAGTGCTCTCTGCCAATGCCACAGGTGGAAAAGGCCCCCTTGGCATCCAAGTTCCTTGGGCAGCAGATCCCACTTCCTTGGACAACAGTCAGCAAATAATTAGCAAATAGTCCTTGGGCTTCCTGAGCACATGAACAGGTGAGTCAGGTTGCTCAGGCAGAAGGTTGGAACTGTCCAGTCCCGTTTTCCACCAGAAGGCTGCTCCAGGAGAAATCCTGGGAGCTTTCCAGGACTTTGGAGGAAGAAGGGAAGACAAGATAAAACCCCTCAGGACCATTTCCGTCTTTCCCAGCACTATAAGTCCTTGTGCTTGCCGGTCGCTCTCTAAAGGTATTTGTTTATATAAGTTAGTTTCTGGTTGTTATTTGCTAATTGCTGCTGGTATTTAATTATGGCAACGTTTAAATTACACAGGCAGCCACTAATCCACATTATTCAACGACATTTTCCAAAATTCTACTCCAAACATTCCTTGCGGTCCTTGACAAACACAGGCAGTGCTCCCTTGGCCCAAAAGCCACACTGCAAATATTTTCACAAAAGTGAGGATGAGCAAAATCATCCCAGGGCCAATTCAATTCATTACACAGACTTCCACCCATGTTTAATCTGGAGACATCCATTTGTTTTCCTGAACTCCCTTCCCAACCCTAAATGAAATTAGGACCAAGCCTACTTGTACAATCGTGGATTTAAGAAAAACATGCTGTAAATTAATTTCTAGGTCTTCTTACCTCACCCAGTGCTGAGGCAGAAGTGCTGTTCTCCCCACACTGAGATGCTCCTCAGTGTTCTGTGTAAGAGAGAACTAACACAGGTTCGTTCTTTAGGAGAGTAATTCCTGATTTGGGAGATGCAGGTTCAAGTTTCTGCTTTTCACAGATTTTATCACTCACCCTCTTTACCTATCCAGAAATGAAGGATTTCTTTAATAATTGCATTAATATTTACAGGGATGACACCTGCAAGGAGTCGTGGCTGGGGAATTCAAACTTCTTTGGGCTCTTCTGAGTAGGTCACCCTGTGACAAATGTATGAGCTCAGTCTGGAGAAGAGAACTTTGGGGTGACCTAACTGTGGCCTTCCAGTACCTGAAGGGAGCCTGAAATAAAGGTGGAGAGAGAGAGAGAGACTTTATAAGGACATGGAGTGACAGTGCAAGGAGGAATGGCTTCACCCTGACACAGCGTGGGTTTACATGGGATATTGGGAAGAAATTCTTCCCTGGGAGGGTGCTGAGGCCCTGGCACAGGTTGCCCAGGGAGTTTAGTGGTGCACTCTGGTATTCCGGGTCACAGCAACAGGCTGTCCATCAGCTGTGGCCACAAAAGATCTCCCGGAGCCAGCGCTGTCTCATCTCCAGCCTGCCCATCCTGCCTGCCCCAGCCCCTCAGCTCTGGCTGCTGCGCTGCCTGCAGAGGTGGTTTGTGGCCAGGGCATCACAAACAGGCTGAGTCAAGCTTAAGCTGTTTAAGTCCTGAGTCTTTGGTAAGGTGGCAGAGCAGGGAAAGCTCCTGGGAGAGACGGAGGAAAACAACGTCTGTGTGACTAGCAGGATGACGTCGGGACTGGGCTGTTGTCCAGGGGCCAGGAGGAAAGCAGGAGAAGCTCATGGATCTGCAGATTTACGTGCATTTTCACCAGAAATATCTCTGTTGGAAGAAATGAGCGGGGCAAACCCTGGGCTGGGGATCCCAACCATGTCAGCATGTCCAGCAGTGTAAGGTGTCCCAAAATAGACGGGTATGATGAGAGGGGCAAACCAGGAGCTTCAGTTTTAAATCCCCCTCAGTCTGTTTGGTTGGTTCAGGTCTCTCTGTAGGGAAAGGAAAAAACGCAGTTAGTTTCTTATCTTTTCTCCTCCAAAGTGGCACTCTGTATCTATCCCCTTGAAAAATCCTTGCTTGGTTTTGTTGAGTCAAGAAAGCACTTGAAGGTTACAAGAGGCACAAAGTGTTCTTTCTTGGAGTGGGGATCAGTTCTTGCCCGTGCAGGTTTCAGCTGAGCTGCTAATCTCTTCTCACAGCTCTAAAGTGAAGTGCATCACGTAGAAAATCCACACTGCAGCACCCAGGACTCTCTGCCAGACACCAGGGAAGATACTGTGACTCTCCAAATTCCTGTGAAAACAGTGGATGTGCTGGTACACAGGAACCTGAGGGATATTTAATAACCTTGCCACCTTTGGGGATGAGCTGAGCAACTGCAAACAGAAAGACAGGGATTTCTTCCCTTCCTTTTATTCTCACCTTTTAATTTTGGTGGCACTAACGGATCGCCCAGGGCTGGGACAGCCTGTTGTGAGTGTTCCCAGAGCCAAAGCACTCTGGGCTCTGTAACCCAGGGGAGGCTTCTGCATTCCACAGGGAATTCCCTTTGGCACAAGCAGATCTCTGTCCTACACCCTCAGTCAGTGTGTCGTGTGTCTCAAACACTGCGTGTTATTCAAGGTTGGAGGAATTTATCCTGTGTCTCCTCATGCTGGGATTTTATCCTTTGAATCCACATTACTTCCTATTTCACTTAGTTACAAAGTTTTAAGTTGCTTTGTGAGCAACAGTAGACTCATCTCTACCTTCAGTAACTTTTTCTGGAAACCAGAAGTATGCTTTCTTCCTGCGGATTTTTTAACTTACTTGTTGTGACAGAATTAAAAGCCTGTAGTGTTCACCCAAGGTAAAGGTTTGCAGCTTGTGCAGTAGAAAAATTAGGAAATTCACAGGGAAAACAGAGAATCTTCAACTCTGCATTTAACCAAATCCATTCTTTCTGCTAACACTTTGCAGATTCTTATTGTAACTGGTACTAATTTTTCTCCATAGGTGACCATCTAACTCCAACAAAGCTCTGTACCTTTCTGTGTAGCTGAAAAAAAAATTGCCTGAACAGCTCAGACTTAGTAAATGGACCTTGGTGCTTTTAAACCCCTCATAAAATCAAATATTATCTTAAGAAATCCTAATCAAATTAATCTTCAACTCCATCTTCCCTCTCTTCACCCTATGACTTCACCCTGAGCTTGCCTCAGTATGACCTGAATCTCATTTACTTCCCATTAAAAAAAAAAAAAAAAGTGAACTTCTAAAAAAAATAACCTTTCAATTACCTTTTAAACTCCTAAAAGAGGACTCACTTTGACTATGACATCATCCACTGATGGTTTTAGCACATGGGCCACATTCCCTGGTTGACCTAATTTATCTGAGTTAGCAGAGATAAGCAGACAGTGAAATATGAAAAGTCCTTCAGAGCTGTTGGTGAATTTGAATCCTTTTTCATACAGATCTCTAGATGAGAACAGAGAGCACAGAGACGCTGGGCTGGGTGGGTGTGCAGCCAGATACCTGGACAGAGAAGCAGGAGGAGACCTGGATCCTGGGATATGGATGAGTTCATGTGCAATAACTCTGCTTGGACATCCCGAGAAATAAGCCTTTCCAAAGAGCCATCCATCTCTCCCTTCTCAGACACCTATTTTAGCAAGTGATGAATCTCTCTCCAGAGAGAGACATTTCTCCCCTCTCATGATAACGGGACCCCAGGATGACTGATGTCTAAATTTGCAGTGTCCAAGGTCCACGTAGATGAATTCCACCCCAAACAACCAGCACAGCCATCAGGGTGAACAGATGGATATTTAAGAAGCTGCCCAAACCTCGGAGGGCAGAGCTGTCTAATGAACACAAGTATAAACAGGATCTGGTTCGGCTCCAATGCACAGCCTGTGTGAGTGTGGAAACTTTGGCTGATACAGTTTTTCTCTTTGGGGGGTTTGTTCAACCAGCCTGACCATGGCTGTGTGGCATTCTGCGAGCACTACCTAAAACAAGACTCACAAATAGGCTGCTTGCTTATATCCTTAAAACTACAGCCACAGGTTTAATGGTTATAGTTCTTATTTCTCTGGATGAACATCCTAAAAATAAGAACTACACCTTTGGCCCAGAGCCCCAAAACATAAAGGCTGCTGAGAAGAGTGGTGAGGGTGCCATTTTCATCCGAGGCCTTTGTGATGGCCCAGGACTGTACCCAGGATCAGAACTGCAGCAGAGGAGTGGGAAAGGTCAGCCCTTGGTCCCTGCTTTGGCTTGTGAAAGGCTGACAGGAGAGAGAAGAGACCCTGCACAGTGTCATGAAATGGAACATCTCACCATCACTTCAAAAGGGTGTCACTTCATTCTGGGTGTCACCTGGATTTTGTGATGGTTTTTGTTGCTGTTGAGGGGCTTTTTTCCTCAAAAAATAAATAGATGACAGCTTACTACAGCTGTGGAAGACTCATCTTATAGAGCAATGTGTAGTTTGAAAATGGGTCTCCATGTCCTGCTGGCATCTGTCTCTGCTGTCCTGTCCTGGCTTGCCAGCCAGGTGTTGGCAGCAAAGGTACCAGGGTACCCGCCACAAGGTGCTGGATGTTGTGCCAGAGCCACACTTTGGCATCATTCAAACCAAGCAATAATGCTGCATTTGTCCTGCCTGATGGCTCCTTGGCTAAGCCATTAAAAATCTATCAACTCATCACTGTCTCCCAGGCCTTTGCAGCTGAGAGGAGCTTAGCCATGAACTCCAATTGTGGCAGAATTAAAACCACACTGTGGGTTTTGAATAAGGTTCCCTTCATTTCGTCTTCCCACCCCTTGTCTCTGCAACCTTCCTTTCCTTAACCAAGTCAGCCCTTCTCCAGGCATCAAATCTCACCTCACCTCCACGATGTCCTGCTCTGCAGGAGCCGCTCCTGAGCTCCTCCTGCCATAAATCAGGGTATTTATGAGACACTCAGCATCAACACACTTAATGTATGTGATCATTCCAGTAACTCTGCCAACCTGCAGCTCCAAGGGCCGGTGTAAGTCTGTTGTGCACTCCCAAGCCCTGCCAGGCTGCCCTCCTGAGTTCAGGTACTCCTTAACACACCCCAGAGGACCTCTTGCTTTGTTACTCTACGTGGAACTCCTCGCTCATTTTCCGTTCCTGCAAGGTGTGTTTTAAAGGGTTTGATACAGCACCAGCAGACATAATTAATGGATGCTCAGCATAGGAAAACTTTGACCTAGAAAATGTCATATATCAAGTGAACAGGTCCAATTAAGGTAGCCAGGTTTTCAGCAGAAGCAGCTTTAACATCATCAGGATTTCCTACCGAATGTACTGTTTGGAAAAGGTGAGTGGAATTGGGGGTGATGGCAGGGAGGGTGGAATTTGTTTTTCCATGGTGGAAAGTAGTCTGCCACTCTTGGGAATGCTTTACCAACACCAACTGCAAAAACATCCATGTTGCCAGTTTACTTTAGGGATAATATTGTGACTACATTTAAACTGGAAGAAACCACTCCATCAGTCAAGGGAAGATTTCAGGGGATATGACCTTGAGTAATGTTCTGGCTTAGTGAAAACTGTGGATTTGATCATTAATAATATTTTGCATGATCCATTTTTTTTATTCAAAGCAGATTTTGTCAGCCCAAGAAGTAAAACCCTCCCTCATGTTCCGTCTTTGTCCATTTAGCACAAGCAAGAGGAATCTCTATGAAAATACCCTCTGTTGGCCAAAATTGAAAAGATAACATTCCTAAGAGTGAGACTGGATTCACCTAAGGTCTCTTCAAGTTCTAAGATGGTTCAATTTGCAGGCTCAGCAGCTTGGGCAGCAAAACACAGCTAAGAAAGAGGGAATTTTTCTCTCCTGGAAATGCCTCTGGATCTGGCTGTGAGAGTAGGTAACTCCATGCAGGTACAGCAGAGACATCATCACCTGGGGGAGCTGAATCTGAGCCACGTGGACCCTGCACGGTTCAGAGAGTCACAGGCTCACAGAATCCCAGGATATGCTGAGCTGGAAGGGACACACAGGGATCATCCAGTCCAACCCTCAGCCCTGCACAGGCCCAGCCCCAAGAGTCACACCCTGTGCCCCAGAGCATCATCCAAACCCTCCCGGAGCTCCGGCAGCCTCGGGGCCGTGCCCACTGCCCTGGGGAGCCTGCTCAGTGCCCACCACCCTCTGGGGGAAGAGCCTTTCCCTGAGATCCAACCCGACCCTGCCCTGGCACAGCTCCAGCCGTTCCCTGGGTCTGTTCCAGGTCCTCACAGAGCAGACATGAGTGCCTGCCCCTCCTCTGCCACTCCCGAGGAATTTGGAACAGCAATGAGGTCTCCCCTCAGTCTTCTCTTCTCCAGGCTGAACAGACCTGTTACACCTCACCATGTCTGGGTGTGTCCCACCAACCTGAGTAGTGGGAAGGGATGGTACATGCCTTCGGGAACTGGCAACCTGGGAGAATGAAGCCAGCTCCCATCACATCCCAAGGGATGCTTCCCAGTCCCTAAGAGCACAGCTGGACTCCTGCCAGGCTTTAGCACAGAGAAGCTCATGCCAAAGCCCATCTGGTTTAAGTGGTTCATTTTTTGGTTGCGTTCATGGAACTCAACCCCTCAGGACTCGCTCCTTGGTCTCATTTGGTATTTAATTGGCACTGCTCTCATTGTCTCACTATTTGTTACCTGAACAGCTGCTGCTTTCCCTTCAGAGCCTCAGGAGAGGCGAAATACAGCCAGCAAACAGCACCCATGAAGGCTGGATCTGCAGCAGCACGTTGGAGCCCTTATCCAATTTTGCCCTGAGGAGAAACTCTCCAGCAAACGCAGTCCATGCTGCCTCTGATGATCCCGGGACTCACCAGAGCACCAAAGCCCAGCTCAGCAGGGTAAGTTATCAGTCCAGATCCAGTGAAGGATTAGTCACTGTGGGAGTTTGGTTCCTCTATTATTCATGCCATTCTGCTCCAGCCAGATTTATGTGTCAGGAAAAACATACAAACGGGATCCGATTTACTTGCAGAAGTTCCTGTTGGGTTTGATTTATGTTTGAGTAAATAAAGACATATGTCTTGTAGGTATTGGTCTCTGGCTCTCCTTCTCTTCAGAGATCTATGTCTAATTTATCAGCCTCTTTCTTTGCTGCACTTCTATTTATGAGTGTTTGTAAGGAAGGCACCGCTGGCTGCAGGGAATGCCTTTGACAATTTGAGGTTTAACTTTTGGAATAGTTTTGCACTCAAATTCGCTGCACACAGGCCTTTTGCTGATGAATTTTCCTGGGTCACCTTTGTTCTTCTACACATCAATGTCCCTTTAATGGTGTAGCTGGGCACCCACATGGCCAGAGGCAGCCTAAAGCCCGTGCTGACCAGCCCCAGTAGCACCAGTGCTGCTGGAAAATCACTGGGGGGGAATGTGTGCCTGGCCATTCTCGCTGCCCACAGCTCCCTTTGCTGTTCAGCCCTGCTGAACAGCCTGAGAAAATACTCATCAGAGGAATGTGGTAACAGATTTATGGGATCCCCGAAGGTCAGAGCTTTAGCATGAGGAGCCTCTGTGAGTGAGGCAACACCTCGGGGATGAGAGTGAGCCCACAAGACTATGGAGGGTTCTGCTCATTAATGGGAAGGCTGTGACCAATAAAATCTATGGAGAACAGAGTCTGGTGAGGTCTCCTCCCTCCAGAACAAGCCTTGGAACTCACCTGGAAGATGTGCATAGTTTCCACCCAGCTGTCGAGTTTATGGGCATTCTGTGGGAGTTTGTTTAAATAGATTTGGGACCTTTTTAATGTTGTTTTTTTCTTTAATTTATTTATTTTTAATAGGATTGAAATTTATAATGGTCCTCTTGTTTTAATCTGCTCTGATATTTAGTTTGAGTGCTTGGAATAGAATGGGATGGGAAGGAATGGAATGGAATGGAATGGAATGGAATGGAATGGAATGGAATGGAATGGAATGGAATGGAATGGAATGGAATGGAATATCCCTCCCAATAATAGGTCCAGCTTGACTGGAATTTAGAGTAGGACCTACTGTGGGGCAGCAATACAAGGTGCATCAGCACTGGGATTCACGAAGGGCATCACAACATGCTGGAGCCTCAAGGATGGCCATAAGGCAGGAAATCATTCCATAGGGATCTAAAAGGATAATCTAAACAGTGTGGAATGTACTCAGGACTGGAATTGCAGTGGCTGCACTTGACTCTTCAATATGTGCAAGGCATTTCCAAGTCACTTGGATCTATTTCCAAAAAATGAATACAGAGGGGATATGAAAGATTATAATCATCCTTAAAAACTGGTAAGAAAGAAAATTGTGATGATTTAGGACACTACTTTTTGACACTTTGAGACAGGTTAGTAAATCAGTGTGGAGAGAGGGCAGATGTTACTCAGGGACTTGGCCATGGGAAAGAGGAAAGTTACTCTAATCTACCTTTGGACATTTGCATTTGGGCAATGATTGGGACCAGCTCTGCAGATAATTTTGTCATGGCCATTTTCTATGAGTACATGACTAGTCTGACAAATGAGACAATTAGCCAAAAACTTCAGCCAAACTATTATTATTGAATAAACCCTATGAAATATTAATTGAACATTTGGATCCACACTTACTAAAAGTTCTTCCTGGAGACTAGAAACTTCCAAAGAGAAAGCAGATGATTATAATCTTTGATTTCTTCATGAAGTGAAACTAGTTGAATTTTTAATGTTAGATGCTAACGAGGAACTGAATTCAAAACGAGAAAGGCAATGAGTGTTTGCAGAAATTATCTAATGAATGCTTTCTAGTAACGAGCACAGTTAGAAAATCAACATCTGCTCATGGGTAATTCATGAAGGGAAACTCAAGCACGTCTTTATCATGAATTTCAGTATGAATTATTCACTGAGCTCTATGTATTATGGCAAACAGTCCCTGTTACTAACCAAGGCTGAGCAGAAGAGGATGGAGACATGGTTGGCAGTGATACTGAAGCTCTCAAGATCCTTTTCTGCCCCCCCCCGGCACAGGGCACAGTGAGGAGGTGCTCACTTACAGACTCTTTTCTCCCTCACCTGCAACTTGTGTTTATGGCACCACTGTGTCAAAAATCATTCCAAAAATGATTCCAACCTCATAAATTCAACAGAATACTTGTCCCTGCAGTGGGACCGAGCACGATGGGAGTTCTCTATTCCCCACTGGCAAGAACCTCCCTCCGGTCCTCTGGAGAGAGCTGGAAGGAAACGTTCCATTCAGCCAGTTTCTATCCCCTGCAATGCCAAAAGGGAAGCAGGAGAAATGTAAGGAAGTTGCAATGATAATACCACAATAATCTGCTGGTCTTCCCATATGGTACAGTAATTATACCCTTCTCCTTCCATCCCCAGATGTTCCGTGTTTGAAGAGAGATTCATGGCTACATAATGAATGAATCAGGAGGGACATGCAGAGAAGGGATGTGAGCCATGAGGATGAGGTAAGGAAAAAAGGAAAAAAAAAATAGGAGAAAAAAAATAGAGAGAGGAGCTTGTTGAACTCTTTTGGAAGGGAAGGAGGAAGCCTCAATTCAGGGCTCCTGAAATCGCCCATCAGTCAGATGAGAAGATTTCTGCAGTGGAGAGGAAGAAAATCAATAGCATGGGAAGCCATCGAGACGAGGAGTGAGTAGCAGGGCAACAAATCAAAGGGCTCTTAAAAATCTCCATCTGCAAAGAGGGAATTTTCAGTCAGGCTCTTAAAAAACAGAGCAAAATGCAGTTTTGAGTTGGAGCAGCAGGATGTGTGGAGTCTGTGAGTTGCTATTAAAGGAATTAGTGAAAACCAGTGAGTGTGATCCAGTAGCTCCAAATGAAGAAACAGCCACATTTGGCCGGGAGACTCTTCCACAAACACAGTTTATTACTTAGAAGAAGGTAGATCTTTGGCTAAATCCCATGAATGTTTCATTTCCTCAAAATTCCCCTAAACTTTCATTTTAGGGGCAAATATTGGCAAATGCTTGAGGGGAGAGAGTCTATTTAACATTTTAAATAACATTTTTCTCCCCACTTCCAGCAAAGTGGTTGAATTATTTCAGAACGAGCAGAAAGTGAACACGAACCCTCTGCCCAAAGGGGAAAAATGAAACCTCAGCTTTATGAGCAGCCCTGATGATCCCCTATATCTCTATTAGCAAAAGTTGTGCTTTGACTAGAAGGCACTTTCTCCCAGAGACAGGTGTCTTTGATTATTCCAGCAGGATTTTCCACACTCCTTATCCGTGTTTTTCAGCGTGGAAAGCTCAGCCGTTTTTTCACTGGGGGGTCCTGAGCCTTGTGAGGAGCATAAAGCTCTTGTGCAGGGGGATGAACAGCTCAGAGGAGCAGCCTCTGTTCTCTGTGAAAAATAGGATGCACTTTGAGGTCTGGAGCTCCAGCTGAACCAAAGATAAGCCAAAGGACAAGCTGAGGGTTGAGTCGAAAGAGGAACGGCTTTGCCAAGCTTTTGGTGGGAGCTGAGCTGCACCTGCCTCTTTAGGGTCCCCCAAGAGCTGTTCCCAGCCAGGGATGGGGGTTCCCATGCTCTGGCCACACACATTCCCTGCTCCTCCGGGAGGGTGCCAAGAGCATGTGGTGGATGGGCATGGCACCAGCTGGCACCTAAACCAGAGCGGGGGGAACAAGGAGGGGGTTAGCTCTGAGTAACCAAGGAGTTGCACGGTCAACACCGCCCTGCTGGAACTGCTTTGTCCCTTCTTAAGGTGGAAAATCCCATCCCTTCACCTCACACGGTTCAGTGAGGGAGGAGAATGTAGGAAATGGGCTGCAGTCTGATGAGGAAACTGCTGCAAAGGGAGGAAACAGTAAAAAATGTAAATTTTCCGAGAAAAATGAAAAGGTGTTTAGTAGATTCTTCAGTTTTGGGGGTTTGTTGCGTTTTAAATTGTAGGTTCATTATGCCAGCACAGGCTCTTGAGCTGCAATTGTGCAGAAAGCAAAGCTGATGCTGCTGAACATTGTGGTGCTCCTGAACTGCTCAGTGGGGGCTGACTCAAGGCCCATTGCTATGGAGAGGAATTAAGAATCATTGGGTGATAGTATTACATTTTCCTGGAAGGAACAAGGCTATAGAACAACAGGGAGCAAAGGTATTGCTGGAATAATAATAATAATGAAAAAGGCCAATTGTTTTTAACATGGTAGAGTATCTGTTAGCAAATTAGTATTCTCTTATCTGTTTCAGTGCTGATTTACTTCTAACAAAGCCCTTCCTTAAGACTGCAGGGAAGGGATGAATAAAAGCAAGGACAAGTGACTTTATTATTTGCATTTCTTCTATTTACAGTGGCCAACATTAAACTCCATGGGCTGTGCCACCTACCCACGCTCCAGACCTCCCTGCTATCTCATCAGCTTTGCAAGGAGATAAATTCTGGCAAGGTTCATCCAGCTCAAGTTTACAGCCTGTTTCTCCCTATTATAATATCATAATACATTATCCAGACCACATAACAGCAAAGGAAATGTGAAAGCAGGATCCAGGAAACAGTGAAACTAATACATGAATGAAAGGGAAAGCAGATGGGGACGATGCTCTTCCTGAACCATGGGAAGAAACTTGTTCCAAGGCTAAGGTTCCTTTTCCTCCCCTCTTTTGCTGACAATCCAGTCAAGCTGTGGCATCTCAGAATAAATCAATCCAGTGACAGGGATGCAAATGAGACCAGAACTGTTTCCTTTCACAGATGAGGGCAAGAGTTCTACGTTTGCAGAACAGACACAGGCACTACTTTTAAGTGTGAAAAGAATCTGCCTGTGGCAGCTTATTATTATTATTTACAATAATAACAAGAAACAGACAGTTTCTTCTTGAAAAGGCCCCTCTCAGTGGTGAGACAGCTCCTCCTTAGATTTCTGATTTCCCTGATCATGCTTAGTAGAAAATTAACACCTCTACAATCATTTCTGAGAGAGGATCCAATGAAACCAATAGGAAAATCAGTGTCTCAGGTTGTAAAGAGCAAGTCTGTAAAAAGCAATATGAGTTATTCTTCCTCCAGTTTAATTTTCATTACATATTAATTTTCTATAACGTATTTGATATCCAGCACAATGTTATGCAGAGGCCTCACTACCCACTCCTTCAGATGTGTTTCAGTCCTACACACAGGAACACACTGCAAATAAAGAACTTGAACCTGACAAAAGGAGCTGAAGTCAGTTAAATTTTTTACAAAGTCTTTCAAAGGTCTGTGGTTTAAACCTCAATTCATGATACAGGAATGAATTATTACTGTTACAGTTATTTTACCTTTGTTAACTTTGTGATTTTCTGCCACAGAACAATTCCAGCCCAGGATAAACTCGAGAAATTACGAATTGCTTCTTCCAGTGGATGTCAAATCTCCTGGTTCTGTGCCCAAAAAGGATTCCAGGGAGTACAGATGTACTGCACAGCTTGGGAATGGCAATTAGAGAGGCAGATCAGAGGGAGCTTAATAAATCGTATTTTCAACTCACAGGATGGGACCAACAAATTCAAATTTAGAGCGGCGGAAAACATGGCCAATTTCAGAATTTCTGGCAAAAAAAAAAAAAAAAAAAAGAACAAATTCAAATGCATGAATTTTTATTTTTATTTTTTTTTAAAGAGTGATTTTATAAGTGGCTTTAGGAGTTTTATATTAACTAGGCTAGTTCAGGTTTCTCCCCAGTACTTTCCAACCACCCACTGCACTGGATTATATCCCATTACTGGGCTGGATACCTTGCTCAGCAAATTGCTGGGCCTCAGACCAAAAAGGGGAGAAGTCATGAAAGGAATACAGGCTGGAAAGGCAGGTAAGGTGAGACCAACATGCCCCAAGTGCTGAGTGGGAACGAGCCTCACTTTATTCTTCAAGCACCATGTTTGAAAGGCTGTGAAAAGGCCAAAAGCAGCCCAGATTTCCCAGCTTAGCTGATAATCAGCAACCACCTGCTCCGTGCACACGGAAGGCAGAGCCGGACAGGGGCTGAGCACATCTGGTTTCATTCAGCTGCTCTGGAGGGTTTGACATCCTATAGGGCTTGACAGTCCATACAGCCCGTGGAGTCCTCCAGGCAGACAGGGCCAGTTTGTTTCTGAGCAGTGGATTTTACCTGGCTTTGCTGATTAGTTTTGTAAAATTCTAATTAGAAACAGCCAGCCATGTCAAACGCAATGACATTAAGTTGAATGCAATGACATGAAGTTGAAAACGAGGTGAAATGTATTTATACTAAAAGAATACCTGGAGAAAAGAATGAGTCTATAAAAGCAGCTTTCTGTATCTGATTTTAAGTCAACTGAAACTGCCTTAAAGGATCAGCTGCTTCTATTAATCTTTTTTATCCATGAGAACTACTTTGGAACTCGAATGTGCTACAGGATGAATGTTGAGTTAGCAAAGCTATTAGGGAAAAATGAGTTATTTTAGCGTGATACTCCAAGGAAATCGCAGCAAATGTTCCTCAGGGTTGAATCTGCAGTGAGAGAAAATTTAAGGCCAATTTAAGTTCTTGTCAGATAAAAATCTTGGTGTAAATTTGACGAGCAGCATGAGTCTGTCTGTTTATCTGTCTGTCTTGCTTCTCAAGGCAGCCTCAGGAATTAAGGCGTTTTATGATCGTTTCTGGCTCATTTTGATCAGTCTTCATTATCCTTCTGCTGTCCCAAACCACAGCAAGAAACGAACCTGACTATTGGCAAGACATTTGATTCCCTATTCTTCCCTCAAACCCAAGCAAAACACTCATATCCCTTTATTCACCACCGTAGTCCCCTATACATTTGATGTAGTTTTCTTTTCCTATTTGCAGAGCGACTCGAGGATATTGGTTCTCCCATTTAACCACAGGGGCCCTGGAACAATCCTTAATGCATTTAGGATGTGGTCATATTTTAGGATGTTTTAGAGTATAAAATCACACTTGAGGGCTATTTAAGTCCTTGAAAAAGTGCAATGGCCACAGCTGTATGTCCTGCCAATCTCATAAGTGTCCCTCCTGCTGGCCCTGGAGACGTGTGTGTGGGGAAGGCTGCGAGGATTCCCCTGCCCGCTGTGACTTCACCTGTTTATCCAGCCTGTTATTTATTGGAGATCAAACCGACTGAAAATCACTCCCAACAGAGCTGGCAAGAGATGCCATTATGAGCAGAGCAGAGTTCATGTTTTATGGGTTCAGTTATCTGTGATTTAGGGATCATTATGATCTCTTTAAAATTCTTACAGCTGGCCAAAACAACTAAAATTAAAGGGAGGCTGTGCCTTACATTAAACAATTCAGAAAACAAATGGGAACAGACCAGAGACGCTGCTGGGCTTTTGTGTGACATCCATGAATTTCTTTAATCTTTTTGAGCTTGGTTGTGCCAGCTCGAGTGCATTAAAGGGAAGGGTTATTTGTGATGAGGGAAATATTCCCTTACAATTCTAGGACTGTATTTACCCATACTTTGCCCTTCAGCTGGAGAAGCAAGACCAGGTTATAGCTGAGTAAAACTGACACATATTCCATGCCTCCAAATGTTGGTGTCTGAACCAGTTACACGCAGAAAGGGAAATTCCTAGCTCTGAATTTTGGGTTTGAAAGGCATCAGATTGAACGGTGACAATATCTTTGCTATTTTGATTGCAGTTGACTATTACAGCGGTCGCAAGTAAGACACTTTAAACCATCTTTTTCTGGTTTGCATGGATGTTTTACAACTATGAAGTAGCAAAAGGAACAGGTTTAATATTGTATGACAGAAACACATGCAGTTGCTACTTCCATTTTCAACAATTTTGAAGCTGGTGTGGGCAACAGATTTTTTCAGACCACGGTTTTCTGGCCTTGGAGGACAGAAAATTCAGGAAAGGCAGGAGTTTGATCAGAGGGAAAGAACCCTCTTTTGTTAAGCAAAGCCCCTCAGTTTTAGGGAGCAGTTGGGTTTAGCCAAACCTGCCATCGACCAGGAGAGCCATCTCTTTTCTCCATACTTTTGCTTTGTTTTATTTTACCAGAGCATTTCTTCCCTGCTGTTTATCCCCTCGGACAAACACAGGAAAAAGCCCACTTGCACCCCTCGACCTCTGTGCTCCACGACTGACAATTACCTTCCTGAGCCTAAAGGCATTGCTTTTTTCGGGAGTGCCTTATTTAGAACACATGATCAGCATTCAGAGCTTTCCAGTAGCCTGCAAGCCCCACGGAGTATTTATTTACATTGTATAAAATGAGAGGAAATGAAGGGGTATGTGTTTGAATTCAGAGCAACAACCCTAATTCTGCTTGTTAGAAACTGCCCTAATGGAAGGATTTCAGTCAATGTCAGCTCAGGGCAGGGAGGGGAAAGAGCCCCATCCTGGGCATTTCCAGCAGAACTGGGTATGATGCCTGACAGGAAAACACATTGAGCAACTTTCTAAACAAATTCATTTGGGGCATTTCAAGATATTTTTACCATTCCATACCACGAATCCAGTTTGCTTTCTTGGCTTCCTGTCCCACCAAAGGACATCCCCCAGAGGGAGCCTTTGGGGATGGAGAAAAGGAGAATGTCTTATTAAAAAGAGATATTATATATATTAAAGATGAGTGTTTGTATGTGGGGTAAAGAGGAAAGACTTCACTGCACAATTGTGTGCCCATAAAAACCACAGTGACTAAAACATATGTAGAAAACAAAAATTATTAAACTCAATTAATGTGGTTTGCATTGGTACATGGACTTACTCTCTGCTTTCCTGAATGAAAGAACTCATCAACTCAGGATATTCTATGAGTCCATGATTCAATGTCTTTCTGACTTCACTCTGCACCTCACAGGTAAAGATAAATGGAATAATCACAAAAGGGATCCAGGCTTGTGCTGTGGAAAAGAATCAAAAAAATTAGTGACAGCACAATAAAGTAAAGAGTTTTTTTTGTTTCCTAAAGTTAACAATAATTATAGACTCCAAGATGGATCTTAGTAGGGAGTCTGGAAAGGAAGAAACATGGAAGAAATTCCAGCCATCCATAGCAGCATTAATGGTAATCCAGAACAGATCCCAGTCCTGGTGCCAAAGTTATTTCAGAAAACATTTCTAGCTCCCTGTCCTTGGTGCCAGCCCAAATCTGCCAGTGCCAAATTTAGCACCGGTGTCAGGGCTTTGCCATCATTGGTTTGGACATTCCTATCATCCACTTTTTAGAAATCCATGAGGAAGTGACTGTACTTCCTGGAGCTACTGAATGTTTTACCAAAAGCTTCTCAGATGACTGTGGAATTGCTTATTAGAAAACCATTCCTGCACTGTCCAGGGTAGTTCAGTTTGGGTTTATTCTTTGGGAAGAAGACAATGGTCAATCAATTCCTCATCAAAGCAATTCTGCTTTTAAGGATAATGAGTAAGCACAACAAGAAAAAGTTGTCCAGAGCACTGGAAGACTTTCTTTGCAATATTAATACTTCTAAGATCGTGATTCTTTCCTCTTTATTTTGTTTTAAACAAAAACCTTATGAAGATCCTGTGGTTTTAAGGCCCAGTGGAAGGCTGGCCATGGAGGCTGCAGAAAAGAGTTAAAAATGTGATGGAAGGAGCAGGTGAAAACACCAGAAACTGATACCAACTTAGAGCAAAGTGGAAGAAAAGAAGTTTGCTTGTCCAGAGGCAGATAAAGCCCAGCATGGTTTCCTGGCAATACTTGAGAGGGAAAAGGAAGAGAAGGAACAAACCACAGATGATCAACAAGGATGGGGCTTCTTAAAAGAACTTATTTATTTGTAAACCCTCTACATAAGCAAAAAACATGTTCTGCTAATGATGGGGAATTTAAGCAGCTCTTTTTAAAAAAACAAACCAAATAAATCTTGCTGTGCACCCTCGGACTGCTCTGCCGTGATTTATGGCAAACGTACCATCAGCATAAACCACTATTCAGTAGCTCAGGCAACAACTTGCATTCAAGGTCAAGTAAAATCTCAGTGAAAACAAACAATTCCTCAGCAGCCCTTCCAGCAGCAGTAGGAGCTGAGAACAACAGATCAGATGTTTAGAAAAAACACTGGAAACTGGTGAAAAAACTTCAGCACAAATATTTGGCCTCCGTGAGACACCGTTCACTGGCGGCTCCTGAAACGCCGCGTCCCTTCTCCTTGGGGAGGGTCTGGGGGCTGCAGCTCCCCTGGGTGGGATTCAGAACCCTCAGGAAGTGGCTGGGAACTGTGTGGTGATGGAACTGTCAGGCTGCCCCAGGAACGGCTCTGTTGATATTAGCAGGGCTAATCATCCCGCTAATTGGACAGTCATTGGAGACACAATGCGGGGGCAGCTCGGCTTTCACTTTAACTACTCACCCGAATGAGGTTTGACTCAAATGTAATACTTTATATCAACATGCTGGATGACTGTAAAAATAATACCACATGTGCTGGTGCCTCTTTTTAATAAGTGTCTTCCTCAATTTTCCCCGCTGGATGAGGCACTTTAACATACACATAATTAAGGTTATTTAGGGGATATCAATTGAAAAATGCACCCACAGGAGGCTAAACACGGCTGGGAGAGCTCCCAGTGCAGCTCCCAGAAGTCAGTTGCCATAATTTCATGCAGCACTTGTACAATATGATCTCCTACGCGTTGCATGGGAGAAGGATAACCTGGGAATCTCTTGCTTAGCTCTGTCCGAAGCCATTTGCGTCGGTACAAAAAGGATTTAAAACGCTACATTTCTGGTTTGGTAGCAATTTATCTGGGAATCAGAGTGGATTAGAATAACAAAAAGCACAGAGAAAAGCAGAGCTGGACTCCCTGTCTGCAGCTGGAGGACAGCCAGGTAACACCTTTCTGCTCAGAGCTGATGGGGACAGTCAGACAGAGCCCCAAACAAAGGCGTGTGTGAACTATGACAAAAACCCCGGGGGAAGGTGTGCTGAGTACAATTCCCATGGGTTCACAGAGGATTTGGGGCTGGAAGGGACCTCTAAAGGCCACCTAGTCCAATGCTCTGCAGTGTGCAGGGACATCTTCCACCAGACCAGGCTGCTCAGAGCTCCCTGACCCTCACCCTGAATGTTCCCAGGGATGGCGTATGGAGTATCCAGCCCCTCTCTGGGCAACCTGTGCCAGTGTTTCACCACCCACATGGCAAAAACCGTTTCCTTATATCCACTCTAAATCTACCCTCTTTGATCTTAAAACCATTCCTCCTTCTCCTACCACAACAGGTCCTGATAGAAAGTTTGTCCCCACCATTTTTACACCCCCCTTTTAAGTTACCAAAAGGCCTCAGAAAGCTCTCCCTGGAGTTTTCCATGCACCTTTTTCCAGTCATCCCTGTGCTCTGTTGAATTTCCCATGAGGTGTCCCTAAAAGCAGAGTTGTTTCTATAGTCAGCACAGGAGGCGACATATACAACCATTAATTCAATGCCTAATCACACTGGGATGGTTTCAACTCTGATGCTGATGTTCAGGGATGGCACAGACATGGAATTCCAGCATTCCAGAGTGCTCTCCACCCCATGGACAGCACAATGCAGGACACAAACACCACGTGCATGACAGAATCATTATCCTCACTGAGAGGCAGCAATTTTATTGTAATTAATATTTTCCATGTTTCTGCTTCAGAGCTTTAATCTCAGCAGGGCCCTGTTTCCCCTGAAGCCTGTAAATGGTTTTAGGGGCTATTTGATAATGAGGAAAATCAAATGTGTTCTTTGTCCAAGATCAAAAAGGTCCTGTAAAAGTTCTACAAAACCAAATATAAGGAATTGCTCTCAGAGTGTACCAGAAATACCAGAACTGGATTAAAGGCAGCACAGAGCAGTGCACTGAGCCCTAGGAAAAGAGAACAGAGTCTCTGCTTGCAGTACCACACTTGGGGCTTTTCAAAACACACAAAACCAGATTCTCACTGCTATTTTTGTCATTCTGCCAGGGATTGTGCCGACGATGATGGCACAAAGCCACCAACCTCATGCTGTGATGGCATTTGATGGCTGAGCTGGTCAAGAAGGGAAAGGATCTTCTGGTTTGCCAGACGTGTCCTGATACGGCAGAAGGAGTTTCCTGCATGAAGCAATACCAAGAGGGAGAAGAGCAATCCCCTGCTCCTACAAGGACACACACACAGCTGGACATGTTATGCAATACACAACAGAGCTTGCTAACAGTCTCCTCCAAATTCAATTTAGCCTTTCAAAAATTATGCTTTAAATCTATGACTTATTTGTTAAATACTTTTACTTTGTCTGTCTCTCCCTTTTCCACATTCAAAGTGGCTGATTTTCAGTGAGAGGAAAACCTACAGCATTTTGCAGATAAACCATGGCTCTGCCATCCCTCTTTCTCTACCACTGTGGTTTTAGCTGGTTTTATAGCCACATCTTAGGTCAGGCATTTCCTGGTTAGAGAGATCATCTCAGTTTGACCTGAGAAAATGTCTCAAGGTGGAGAAAAATCCCCCCTGATATGAACCTGTCTCACTGCAGTTCCCTCTGCATTCAAGGGCTCCACTTCTCTGCAAAGTTGTCATAAAAATCATTACGTGCCCTCAACAGATGTGACCTTAAAAAGCAACTTCATGGAGAAAGAAAAAAAAGAGATGGGGAATATAAAATAGCCTGTGGTGAAAATAACAGCAGGAAAACATTATAAAATCTGAGCCATAGCTGGCTGGCTTCCTCTTGATTATTGCTTTCTCTTTCAAGGACCCGTCCTTGAGAGTCCAGATATTTGAGGGTGATTTCAGGAAGGCAATTTTAACACTCTGCTGTTCTAATGAAACAAAGCTGCTGCAAGGACCTGTAATAACCTGCTGCTTGAAGAACATCCTCAGCAGAGGATTTAAACAGCTCAAAGGTGCCAGTGAAACCTCATTCCTTGTGATTTTGGTTAGAGTGTGATCACAGGACCCTGACTGCTTGTGGAGGGGTTTTTCGGGGGAGTTGGTGTCAAAGGCTGTGCAAACTCCTGGCAAGAGCCAGGCCTTGCCCTGGAGTGACTATAATGCAAACAGAAATCCAGCAAAGGCCTGCTCAGCGCAGCACAGAGCTGGGCACGGAGCTCAGAGACCCGACCCGGCTCCCAGGCACATCCAGCGACAGGCACAGCCACCTCCCCTGGCAGGCAGGAAAACCTCAGCACATGGAGTGAGACCAAGGCTTTGGAAAAGGGCCACGTAATGGTTAAAATACAAAACATATGACTTGTGAGCTTGAATTGCAGATGGATTTGCAAATTGCCGGCACCTCTTCTACATTCCCAGGGCATGGGTCACTGCTGCTTCCAGCCACCAAGGAAGGCTTGGATTTCACCTCAACTGGGATGTTTGGATTCAAATGCATTAGGTTGGATTAGGCTCAGAAATAATCTGTTGAATATGAGAGCAAATTCTAAAGCATGTCTGGCAATATTTGCATGCAGACGTGGTTGTCCTAAATTGGCATGTGACTTAACCAAGGTGTTAGAAATGAAATAAGAAATTTGATGTGTCTGCTACACTGTGAATGTTCAAGCCACAGACTGATCTCAATGTTTTCCTTACAAGGTATAATATTTTTTGCAGCATATGTGATATTTATATCAATGCAACTTAGAAAAAGTCTGAAGTATTTTCAAGTCTTTTGAAAGGAAATTATACTCAGTGGATGAGGTATGTGCTGTACATGGGGGGGCAACAAACACCTTGGGCCTTTTCTAAACAGTCAGACAAAAAAGAGAATTGATGGTCTGAATTTTGGAATCAATCATCAGAACTCGCAGTTTATCCCAGGATGCCAACAGGTTTTAAGAGGCTTTTCATTCTTTTCTCACCCTGGGTTTGGGGCTGACTTTGGGAGTCTGGTTTGCAAATGCAAAGCCATTTTCTCCAGGATTTTTTTGTTTCAATTGTCCTCTCCAGCTCCTTGAGAACTGCAATGCTGAAGAGCTGTGCATGAGGAGGGTCTGACATTCTTCCACACTTATCACTGCAAAAAATTTCAACTCCTACACAGATCTGACAATTCTTGTCTGGTGAGATTTGCAGATATTGGATTAAATCCTTCCCTCTTTTAACACCGCTGTTGGAGTCATTCCTGCTTGGTTGGTTGCCTTTTGTTTTCTGCCCCCATTTCATCACCTGACGCTATTCCACTGTCCCAATAGCACTGCCAGTTCTTTATCAGATTTCTCTGGTTGTGGTGATACTGGAATTAGGATGAAATTCCTGTGCCTGGAGACAGGCTGCTCCTGCAGCCGGAGGTTTTGGCACTTCAGCTCTGTTTTGCATGGAGAGCACAGCCCAGATCCAGACTGAAAACAGCGCTTTGTATCCAAGCTCTGCCACGCAGGGATTCAGCAAAGCAAATCTTTGGGTTAAACTGTGCATCCAGTGGATTCATCCGGATCTGCCACTGCTCAGCTCAAAGCTGGCTGAGGCTGTAGTCCCTGCTTATCTGATCCATACTGAGCATCAAGCAGAACCTCCTGCAGGATCCGTTTCTTCCCTGGACCCCCGTCTGTCTGCCCAAGACTTTCCTCCCTTCAGCAGGATTGTTCATTCCTGGTCCCAGGTTTATCTTCCCGAGTGTTTCATGTGTAAGTGAGCAGCCCCTGCCCGGGCTGGGGTAGCTCAGCCAGGGGCAGGGCAGGGTTCCCAGCCCAGCAGGGCACTTCCCAAGATCAGGGGGGAGCAGGGGGGGGCCGTGTTGTTGTACCACAAGCGCTGGGGGAATATTGTTTTGTTTTGGGAAGAGATTGCTAAAGCAGATGGCCAATGCGAGATGGCGTTTCCAAGCCTGCAGCAGGCAGGAATTACCCTCCAGGATGAAAAGTGACCTCCAGCGAGCACCAGTGCCTTTAATCCGGAGCTTTGTGCATTGCTATCGGTTTCTGATCAGTTTTAAACTCCTCTCCCTCCCACTCAGCCTTCCCTTTCCTCGGAAGGCTCAGCCGAACAGGGTGCCTCCCTCCTGGGCTGCCCAGCTCCCTCCTGGGATGCTCCAAGTTACTCCATCCCTGCCTGTTTCTCTCTGTGACCTGCCCAGATGCCAACCAGAAACTTTCAGTAACTTTGCAGTCACATAAAACCCCCTAAATACCTACTAAAACCAAACCATAAACTCTCTCAGCCTTGTATTTTAGCATTGAGCTTGACAATTCCATGTTGTCATTTTTTAAGCCATCATCTCAAGCAAAGATAAATATTCCTGTCCCCATCCTTGAAATACGTAAACCTGAATAGCTAAAAATCTGTCTTTTAATTGGTGATTTCAGTGCATATCAGTTCTTCAAACTCTAATTATCTAGGCAGGGATTTTTGAAGTATCTATATCCCACTCAATTTAGCAGGATCAGCCCAAATCTGACCAGAGCATTTACAACCAGGTGTTGCCCTGGTGGGTTCCCTGCACATGGCTCTTCTCAGACCAGATGACAAAGAACGAGCTCAGATCAAACGTTTGGCCACGAAGTTGCTCCATGCCAGGATGTCCCAGCCCGATGAAAGGTCTGGAGACTCACAGCGTATTAAAACACCCGGGACGGTGTTACAGGTAAATCATCGATCAAACTATGGACTCCCCAGAGAGTCACTGAAGCTCAGCTGGGGCTGAACGTGTTTTACAGCTCAAGCTGAAAAGGGTCTTTGCTCCAGGGTGAGCAACACTTGAGCTTGAAGAAGTGAACGTGTGGAAGGTCTCCGGGCTGTGGCTCTGCCACGTCCTGCAGAATCGCGGTGTTCCCAAAGAGGGCACTGACGCTCCGCACAGCGCTCGGGAGAGCCGGGCAATGCTCAGCCAGGCATAAATCTCTGCAGAGAAATCTGTCTTAGCACGTCCACCTCAGGAAAAGGGGAATTATTACACTTAATTAAAGTGTATTGACACCACATGTGGCCCCACCTCTCCCTTTTTGGCTTTATTAATGACAGCAAAGCTGCAGCCCTGGAGAGGGGGTGGAGGGGGGTCTGAGCCCCTGCACGGGACCCACGGGCTGCTCTCAAACATACCAGGGCAGCAAGAACGTCTTTTAACAAGCCTAATTTCTACCTCTGAGCTGAATTACATTTTCTAGTCAATATTTCAGCTCCTTGGCCAGACTGGCAAAGGGGAATCAGTGCAGCACTGTTTGCTGGCTCGCTATTAATGCTGCAGGAGCAATACGTGGGCCATTTTCACAACTATTCACAGAAAGAATTCATTAAGCTGTTAGTTTTGGTGTGCTGGGAGCTGTTGTTTCGTTTTTCCATGAGAGATGTTTAAATAAAAGTCATACACAAAATAATTCCCACTCAAGCAGAGATTGTTGTCTGTAATTCATGAGAAATCTCAGTTGAAACAGAGAGAATCTGCTTAAATCTGGAGCTGAGTGCCCAGATTAATCCCTCCCGCTGAGGACTCCTAATTACACAGTCCAATCCTTTAGATGCAACATGTGGAGGGAGATTTAGGCTTTTAAAGGATGGCACTTCCTAAAGTCTGAATTTTGATCTAGAAGGTTTATCGTAATTAGCACCTAAATGTAGGAATGATCCAGATTCACTGATCAAATTTATTTCAGAAGTAACCAAAGCTCCTTGTTCAGGTCTATGATCAAAGCCCACATTTAACTGAAGTTAAACCAGTCTTATTTCTTTGTCTAAACATGTAAATAAATGACCTAATTCCCCAGCGCATTTAAATCCCTTATGGTGTATTTAATTCTAAGAAAAAAGCAGAAGTTCCAAGATTTAAATTAGATCTTTGCACTGATATTTCAGTGCGACTTTCCCCCCATCCCTCCCTGGTTCTGGAGCTGCATCCCTGCAAGGGAGCCTTTTCCATTCCCTGCCTGTAGCTTCCCACCAACCTTGTGAAATCCTGGCATTACCATGAGCTGCTTTTCCCTTTCCCCTGCACTGGCATGCAGGAGAACAGACTGAGCAACAGGTTTAACATTTTCCTTCCCTATGTAGTGAAAATCACGGGTGGCAAAAGTGCCATTCTCTAAAATCTTGGAATGATTTCCCAGTAATGTTTGGGTCTGGCTGGAAATTTCCCATAAAACAGTGGCAAGGGTTAATATTATCCCTGCCATAACATTTTGTGCCATTTCCCGGGAGAGCTCTCAATGGTTTTCCACTGCCACTGGAAATAATGACTCTCAGCTGGAGTGAGTTGCACTAACACTTGATATTCCTGTGCCAAGAGCTCTTTGAAAGGAGCTTGTGCTGCCTTTGCACACTCAGGGATAACAAACACCATCCCCTGGTGGTCAGAGTGTCGAACCCAACACCAATATTCCTGACCAGGCTGGACTGGGCTTGAGTTTACACCAAAACCTTACAGAAAGTGAGAGCTTTTCATTTAACATTTATCATTAAACTACCAAACAGCCAGTTTGTAAGAATGAAGATCTGATGCTCTTCCAGGAGGTCTGATTTCTGGAGAGTTCCTGGGGAGATGTTCTCCTTCTGTCCCCCAGCAAGGAGCAGAGTGGGATCACCAGAGCTGTGAGTGGCAACCAAATCCGAGTGCAGCTTTGCCCTTCTGTGATTCACAGACATTCTGATTTAATTTACCCACCTATTGAACTGGACAAAACCAATTTATTTGAAACAAAGCTGGGGCAAAACTAGATGGTGTTTAAGATCCCTTCCAAACCAAACCATTTTGTGATTCTATGAAAATATCTAGGGGGTTTATATGAATAAAAGAAGCTTTATAAGAATATATATCGACCTGTTTCCTTCTGGGATTTGCCTTCTAAGTGTGTGCTGTAGTTGCAGAGCACTGGTCAACAGCTTTACCACTCTGAACTACTCTTTGAATAATGGAAGAATAAAAGAATCTTTCCTTGGATTCATAGCTACCCTGGGAAAATGTGGATAATGTATTATTACAGGAGCACAAAGGCAAAACACCTTTGTCTCTACCAGCCCAACCATCTGAAAATACCGTACCCTCCTTTACCTGGCCACAGCCAGGTGGTGAACTCTCTGCAGGCTGCAGAACTTGGTTATTTATATTCAAAATACACTGACATTCTGTGTGTATGAAAAAATAAAGAAAGTAAATCCATTCTTTAGATTTTCAGGATGATAAAAAGATAAATGTTGCCAGGACAATCCACTGCTGGGCTTTCTGAAATGAAATTCCACCCTTCCATTTTAAGTGGTGTGATTTATTTAGTCTTCAGAGGTTCTTGCCAATGAGCTCATTGTACAAGATGAGCTTCACAGGGCTGTAATTTGAATTATGCAAAATGCCATCAAAGCAGCTCTTCACAGTCCACCTGGGAATGTAAAGCTGTGTAATTCCTATTAGGAATGATTGCTCTTCCACCAGAGGTACCTTCAGCACTGCAGTCACTGCCAAGTTATCAAGGCTGGGAGTGGCATATCCAGAAACTGGGAGATTTCCAAGGTGTGATCCTTCCTTCTCCAACAGTGGTAATATGAATATTATGGGTGAGTGTGATGCTCTGGACATTCCCAATATCAAGGTGATGCTACACATTTCACCCTTCCCAAGCTGCAGAAAGAGAAAAGAAAAGCTCAAATATATTTAGAATGTCGAATCCTCCCCACACTCTCAGTTTACACAGAATTTAACATTTCAAGGGGTGCCAGGACAGGTTTATTTGGCTACTCCCACTAACAGCTCAGGTAAACCAGTTCTTCTACAAAGAGAAAATTGGGGTATCCCAGAAGTTTGCAGAGTAACCCAAAGTGTCTCTCTGAATTTATAACTGGTTATGACAGGGGTTAAAATTATCAGGAAGCAGCGTGGCCATTGATGATGTCACAGCTGCCCTCTGGGAGAGTGAGGTCACTGCCAGAGTTGTTCAGGGAGATAAGAGTCTGTTAAAATAAACAGGAGTGCCACGTAATTGCCCACACTGCAGGAGGAGGATTAGACTGTTTGGAAGCCCCTGTGTCTGCCTTGCACTCACTGTCACTTTTTTTTCATCCTTGGGCAGAGCTGGAGTGTTTGAGATCCACGACTGGGGAGTCTGAACAGAAAAGCCAAGGGAATTCTGGCTTTTTGCACCTATTTTGGGGATGCTACACGCTCTTTCCCCAGCGTGGAGACCAGTATTGGGTTAGTAAGTGCAGATTGCTGGGAAATTTTCCCATCCAGCAAGGATAATTCAGCAAAAGGGAAGAATTTAATCAGAAAACTTTGTATTTAGAGAAGCCAGGGCATGGGCAGGTTTGAGCCCCACAGTGCTGGTGTGACTGGAGTTAAGGGATCATTGGCTGCACTGCAAGAGCTTAGAATAGAAGGCGGGGATCAACCCTTGGGGGTTAAAATCCCACCAGCTCTCTGGTTACAAACCCACACGGGGCATCCTGGGGCCACGGTCCATGGATGCCAAGTGAGCCCACAGCCCTGGGACCAGCTCCATCATCAGGAGAAAGCAGATGCAAAGTTTTCCCATTTCCTGTATTCAAAATAAAGTGACATTTTGTGCATAAGGAAACAAACCCCATTGTTTATATTTTGCAGGTCTTTTCGGGATGATACAAAGGTAAAGATTGACAGAACAACACAGGGCTGGAATTTCTGAAATGGAATTCCAAACCTTCCTGTTTAACTTGTATGGTTGATTCAGTTCTCAGGTGTTCTTGCCAATGAGCTCAGAAACCCAGAGCAGCAGGAGCAGGAACACGGGAGCTGAGACCCCTCTGCGTGTCCCTGCCACCCTCCCCTGCAAGCACCACACCCCCCACACTTGCAGGAGCTTTTGCTCCCTGGGGAATGATTCCAAAGGGAAATACTGAGAAATCCTGAAGCAAAGGACTACACTGGTATCTTTTTCCTTTTTTTTTTTTTTTTTTTTTTTTTTTTTAAAGAAAATGGAAGAGATGACCAAGAGGTTCAGCCTGCCTTGGAGACCTGTTTGAAAAGTTCCCATTGTACAAACAAGTCATCAGGGCTCAAACCACTTTAAAACACTTGCAATTGAAAACATGTTCTTAGTGGTTTGGGGAGAGCCGAGACTCTCACCATCTATTAATACCCTGCAAGCTTTGGTTGCTAAAAGTGTCATCCTGGGCTCGCTATTTTCGACACTCAATTTGGAACAGAGCACGAGCAGGAGAAGCTGCAGATGGTTATCTTGGGCATTCATGGTGTTTAAAGATCTCCCAGAAAGTATTGTAAAAGTGTGTAAATCCGCGGAACCTGGACAAACTCCAGCCCCAGTAATACCTTCTCCCAGTATTCCTCCTGCAGTTTCAATTGGAAAACCATGCTGAAGTGCTGTACAGTGTGTGTAAAACAACTGCCGTATTTTACCCAACGTTTGGCTGCTTTTCTCTTTAAATAATTTGTAAGTCGTTTTGTAAGGAGCTCTGGGATAAAAAGAGCTGCATAAATATATTATCATTGTCCTTAATTTTGGCACCATGCAAGACCACCAGTATTTAAAATCAATTAACAGTCCTGTTCCTATTATCATTGGCATTTCATTTTTATTCTGCTAGAGCGAGTCTCTCATAAAAGTTAAAAACAATCTATTTTTGGAAGTAATACAGCAACAGTAAAGGAGACCTGGTGAATTCTCATTAGACTTTCAGCAACATGAGTTTTCTGGAAATAAGCTCACATGTAGAAGTTTTGGACCGGTGTGAAGGGTGAGACCATGGCCAGTGAAATGAGTTAACCCTGCTTATTTCACACCCTTCCTGTCTTTCTTTTTAAGTTACGGTTAAAATACATCAAAACAACGTCTGTTCGAAGCTTAAAATACCCTGAAGCAGAACCTAAACCCTCTCTAGGTTTTGGCTGAGAGAAGCCCAGGCAGTGCTGCCTTTCTGTAGCTCTGCCCAGGTCTCTGTCAGCAGAGGGAACTTTATCCCTTTCCACGGCCCCAGATCCAACACACCCCAGTGGCAGCAGCATAAAAGCTTTGTCAGCAGCCAGAACTATCCAACCACAATGGGCTGAACTGATGGCTGAGGCAGCAGCTCCCCAAAGTGATGGAGCATCACCAGCCCTGTCTGTTATTGGCCACTCCGAGAACTCTGGAATTTCCATCAGCCTTAAATTCAGCCGCTTCTTCCATGGGAAGTTTCACCAGAACTCTCTATGTGACACTGGAGAACTATCCAAGTCACCTGGCAGTCTACACTTAGCTGGAGATAAAGTGGAAAAAGGCTTTACCTGTGTTCTAAAATTTAGCATTTCTGAAATAAACCCTGTATTTACCAAACTCGGTTTGTTTCCCAGCACAAAAAGATAACTATGTCAAGGAATGCCACTAAAACCAGTTCATAGCAGAGCTTTGGGAGGACTTTTGTTATCTCCAAACACACGAGCATCACCTGAACGGGCAGGAGATGCAGATTTACCATTGCAAGGCAACAAGGAGTGTCTGGAAGCAGCTGGAAATAATTCACTGACACAGTGCAGTGAAAAGGAGTTTAAAAACCACACGGTCTCAATGATATTTTCATAGTGCTCCAAGCAATTTACTTCCACCAGTTAAATGGTTTCAAGACTATCCAGCTCAAAATTACACACAGAGCATAAATGCCAGCAGTGGTAAACTGCAGAGCATCAGGCCAGGGAAACAACAGCCAAGAGCCCTCGAGGAAATGGCAGGGAGATTTATGAATGGTATTCCCATGGCTTTGATGGAGATCAGTCCAGCTCCTCTCATATCTGTCAGTGTCTGTCTCAGATGTGTCTCATTATGGAAAATAATTTGCATTTTATGCCAATATTGCAAAGCCCATAAACTCTCTGCTCTCAACCTTGCTGGGATCCAGGATATGAACTGACTTGTGGGAGTAAATTAACGTTCCATACAGATTGTGGAGCAAAACTTTGCGCTGTGACAAGCCCATGGAACTTTGTGACCCAGTTAAAGCTTTCCTCGTAATGAAAAGCACCTCCATCAAACCGGGGTTACAAATGCAGCCAGAGACACTGTGCCCTGGGTAGGGCATGTGCTAATTATCCCAGTGATGGGAATAAATCCTCCAGCTTTAATTTTTGCCTAGTATTCCTCCGTGAAGTTTCTCAAGGAGCAGGACACATTCTGCCTCCGTGCAGCATCCAGACAGCTCTCATTTGAGGTGGGATGATTGGCTGCATCGAGCATTTCCTCTGGCCTTTGCCTCCAAGTGAGGGATTTGGCAGATGTGGAGGGGGCTCAGAACTCCAGATTTTGTTCTGGAGTGATCTTGGACTCGGTCTGTGGAAGGAAAAGTCAGAGAAGGTAAATAAGTAAGAGGCAAAGAGTTTTGGCATGCAAGTGTTATCAGCCCTGGGAATCTAAAGTTGAACAGCATGGAGATTTTCCATGGTCTGCACACATCTCAAGTTGAGGTACATAAAAAATTGGAGATACATACATAAAACTTGTTACATGTTTAAAAAAATAAGGGTGCCCATCTATAATTCTACGTAAAAGTCCCACATTGTTGGAAGGATTTGGGAAAACACGGACACCTCGGAGACAGCACATCCCAGAGCAGCAGGTCCTCTGCAGAGAAGGGAACTGGGGCTCAGCGATACAACAGTGAGGAAGGCAAATAATTATCCAAGAGGGATATGAGAACCAGACCATAAAGAAATTCAGTGATCATTTTATCTTGAGGAGAGAAGCAAAATCCGAAGGAGAGCCTGGGGAGACAGATGGAGCTTTGGAGAATGAAATGCTCTTGCTGTAATAATGTAATTCGCATTGTGACTTGACTGCAAAAATTACCAAGTGAGAAAATGTGCAAAAGGCCAGATCACAGTGTAAGGAAAGACTCTGACTTGTATGAATAAATGTTTTTCAAAATGAATGAGTGAAGCCTTACAAAGCTGGAGGGGGGAAGGAGCAAATCTAGCAAGTGTTTAAAGTAATTTTATCTGTGAATGAATCAAGACAGAAAATCTAAGGAGAGCACTTGCAGACATGAGCTGTCTTAATTTTAGTCATCTCTGTGTGGATTAAAGGGCAAACACTTGACCTTTAAACATCTAAATGATATACCCAATGTCCCAAAGTAAGAATCCAGATTTTCTCTCCTCCTCCATAAAGAGATGAGTTTCTCTCAACTCAGCAGAGAGCTGAAAAATGGAAATTGAAAAATAATAAAGCTCCATTTAAAGGAGAATCACAAAACCTTCCTGAATCTCTAACTTGGAAATGGTGAACATCATTAACATCATGTCAAACCCAGTTATTGGGGGGGAATGTTTTTTATCTTCTTGTTGAGAGTTCTTTCAAGATAGTAACTTTCTGGCAGGCACAATAATGGTTACTGTCACTGGGAATCCCTGAAGTCCACAAAGGCTGCATTAACTGGAATATTGGGTGTTCTGAAATTGGAGCTGTGGGATGTAAAATATTACCAAATTTTGAAAAATTTAAGGACTAGAAAGGTAGAAGAAGATTTGCAAGTTGGAAAAGAGAAAAAAATCCTCGGTAGAAAATTGAAGGTGTGGAATTTGTGTAGTTTGCCAAACAGAAGCTCAAGACTTGATTATACCACAGGAACTGTCACTGGACTCTAAAAGTCCGTGTGGGAGGAAAGGTTGTGGCCATTAATGTTGGGGAATTAAGTAGCACATTTCTTTTATCACTGTTAAGCAGGCTCGATAAATTAAAGCCAGTGCAGGTGGAACACACTTGTGCTGCCATGTGTCAGGGAGGGAGGGAAATATTCAGTACCAGGGACTTTCAGGCTGCTGAAGGAAGGCATAAACCCCACTAATTAAAGACAAAATGAAGATAAAAATAAGGCATCCCTTTGCAACAGGGAGAAGAACTGACTTTTTCAATGGAGTCTCCCTCTCTTGAAGCCTCTGCTCTAATTTAAAGCCCGTCTCAGATGATGGATTTTGGCTAAACCCAACTTACTGGCCTCATTACAGGCACAAGTGTGTGAAATTCCGTGGCCTTAACATCCAGGTGAGGAGATTCCCTCTCCCCACACCAACACAACAACTGTGGTTCCTCCTCAGCTGGAAATGCACTGTAACACATAATAAATACAGCTGCAAATCAGCAGGAATGTGGCACCAGGGAGAAACCAGCTCAAGGGCCAGCACTGCCCTCCTGCCATGGAGCTGTCAGGAACCACCACCCTGCAGGAGGAGGGTTTTGGGCAGCGGGGAACAGCCACAGACACCAACTGAAAAATAAAAAGGTTGACAAAATATATTAGGCTGAGGTAAAATTTCATTGAATCATTGCTTGATTATAGACTGTCCAATCTCCAAACACGCGGATGCACTTTGGAAACCACTTTTTAGTGTTTTCAATAAGCTGCAATTATTTTTGCAGGGTTTTGAAACAAGTCCTCCATGGGATTTTGGTATTTTCCAGTGCTGTCTCAGACAGTTTGGGTTTAAAATAAAACCTGGGCAGACTCAGAGACCAAGGGCTGGGTCTCGGGGCTGGGCAGGGCCGGCTCAGTGGGACCAGGGCTTAGGCTCAGGTTCCCTTAGTGGAGAGCTTGGCTTGTTATTGAAATCAATGGGATGCAAAGAAAACAAAGAGTAGAAGTTGCAAGTTGGAACTGACTCTGGCAAGTGAGGGAACGACCTTCAGTGCTGGAACCGACAAATAAATAAACAATAGGGAAAAAAACCCCAAACAAACATGTGGAGAAAAACAAGAGCAAAAAGGGCTGTGGGTTATTTTGGCACCAAGAGCCGGCAGGTGAATGAAGTGTCAAGACCAGACTCTTCCTCCTCTGGGTCCCACTGCTGCTGCTGGGTTTGTAGGAATAGAAACCTTGTGCTCCTGTGGTTGTTGAGCCTTGGAGCACAGCAGGAACAGGGCTCAGACAACAAAACACCACCACTGAGCTCAGGGGATGTGTCTGGGCACCTGGGGCTCGCAGTGCCATGGGACAGACTGGACCAGCAAAGAGAAATCCTGAGGGAAGAGCTAAACATTGACTCATTTGGAAAGAGCAATTCAAACTTTTCCCTGCCAGCTTTAACGTGGAGAAGGGAATGATTGGCAGGGGGCAAGGGTGAGGGATGAGTTTTGTTTCGGTAACATGGAAATGCCTCACTGCAATATCAGCTTCAAAAGAAGGTAAATTCACAGAAATTACACCGTAAAGACAGAACATTTTCCTTTTAACCCCCGAATTCAGAATTGCCCCTGAACACAACTTCCACAAAAGTGAGAAGGAATAAATCTACCAGCTGTCACAGATTTCAGCCTCACCCAGACTTCATCTCCCTTATCTCTCTGGAAATGCTGGAAAAGAGATGGTTTTGAAGTCATAATGACAGAGCCATAAAAACAGCCATAAAGATCCTATCTCCACCCATGGAGCAGGATAACAGTCCCCTGCCCTCAGTGGTGATTGTGCATTTAGATAATCAGCTCCATCAAATGTTTTGGGGAACCCCAAATAAAGAGGCCATGGAAGTGGATGTGATTGTCCTGTAAGGAATGGTCGGGAGTTACCTGAGCTGCAGAGAACCTAAAACAGTCCAGGAGCTGAGGGTTCTTTCTGAACACCCAGCTCTGGGTGTGTTTTGTACACACACACATCTCATTTTGCACATGACCTCAGTCCTGGAGCCTGTGGCTTTCCAGGGGCTCACTGACAGCTCCAGGAGCTTCTGCTCAGCTCTCTGATGAATCCAGATTGTTTCAGTCCTTCTGCCAAGGCTTTGGACATCCCGTTAAACTCACAGCAAAATAAAACCAGGCTACAAAAAGAAAAAAAACCCAGAATCCAGGATGTTCCTAAAAGGCTGGATTTTGCTTTGTATAGCAGGAATTGCCCTGATTAATGCCCAAGGGAAGCCTTGGAAACTCTGCTTTTTGACTCCAGATCCTGTGACAGGACTGAGCAACCAGATGAGATTCTTTGGGCTCCCTTGAAAATAGACAAGAGATTCCAGCAGTGGAGCAGCTCATTGTCCATCAGTCCATCCCACAACTGAAAATCATCCTGAATTTCCTCCTGCTGTATTTCTGTGTGTTATACAGTCAGAAAACAACACTTCAGTTACGTGTGTACAAACAGAGGGAGTCTCTGCCAATTTTAGGACTGGTTTTAAGTGGGTTTACCTGTAAAACAAACAAAAGTTAAGAATCATTGACAATTTTCAGGCAACATTTCCTTTTCTCTTGGAATCCTGGAGCCTCCACCAAGGAGTATCAGACATTCAAACAATAACAGGATAATTTTTGCAGTCCAGTCATTTATTTCGGCTAGAAAAAAACTAAAAGATTTTAACTTCCAGCTAGAAGTTTAAAAAAAAATGCAATAGATTTAATTACTCCATCTCCAAGGCTTGTTTGAAACTTATCTCAATCTTCAGGGACAAATTGAGACCTGATTCAAATCTCCTTTGCTTTGAATGAAGTTACACAAGGGATGAAGTTGTAGCTTTTAAGGTGGCAAAATTTGGCCAAAAAGGTGTTTGAAAATAAAAACCTTTCCTGCTCCTGCTTGGTATCAGAGATTATTTCAGCCAGAGATCAAACTGAAATGCGAGGTCTGAGGGAAAATGATACAGAGTGAATAATTGACCCTGAATGGCAAATACCTGCTCTTTGTGCTATATTTCATCCCACCTGGCTCAGGCTTCAGTCCAGGAAGATAATTTAGTTTTTGGAAGTGGGAAAATCAATCACCACTAAACAAACCACCAGACTGCTCAGACTAAAACGTGAGCCTAAGCAGCTTTTTAGACTGGGCTTTCAGAAAAACACTGATGACTACTTTTCACCAGTTTTATTCAGGACTGGACTTACTCCCAACATTTTTTGGCTGTGGTCAGCTCTCATTTCATGGGCTGTGAGTTGTGGCAGCTCCAATCCCACTGGTCCGTGTGTCCTGTGTGTTCCAAGGAAGGCTCTCCCAGGAAAGAACCACCCCCTGTCCTCAGCAAGGTTCATCTCCCATGTCTGGGAGGTGGTTAAAATGGTCCACGAACAAACACAAGGCAAGAGGTGGGGTCAGTCAGGGATCAGAGAGCAGCCAAAATCTTTAGTCCTCTATTTTGGGATGTTTTCTCTGAAAAGGTTTTTAAACCCTTAGAGAAAAAGTTGCTCCATGACCCTAACATGTACTAATGGGGTGAAAAACTTCTACTTTATAATTATAGGATTTGAGTTGTGGCAGCAGAAATTTGTAAAAAGAAGCAGATCATTATATTTAGAGCAAAGGCACCCCCACTTTTTCTCTCTCCCAGGATAGACATGAAAACACCTTTGAAAATTATTTTTTCCCCCAAAACATGGTTTCTTTCCCGGGTGTAAGTGTGTTCAAGTGAATGTAATTACATCTTGCATTCAACAAGCCAAATATTTGATTTCATATTAATATGTTTTCTCTCCAGCTGGTGGAAAATGTGGCTTTTTGCACCAGATGCAGAACATTTTTCAGAGCTGGGCAAATCCAATATATATTTATATGTTTATGCATATGTGTGTGCATATATATATATATATATATATACATACATACATATAGATATGAAAATACAGGACATGACAGGACAAGGGGGATGGCTTTAAGCTGAAGGAGGGTTGATTTAGATGAGATATTGGGAAGGAATCCTTCCCTGGGAGGGTGGGCAGGCCCTGGCACAGGTTGCCCAGAGAAGCTGTGGCTGCCCC